>VMDO01018343.1:0-42372 GCA_007922755.1 Pedetes capensis
CTTCTTCTTCTTCTTCTTCTTCTTCTTCTTCTTCTTCTTCTCCTTCTCCTTCTTCTATCATATATAACACTGCCAGAAAGTTCAGGGTCTACTCCTACTTCTATCTTTTATAACACTGCCAGAAAGTTCAGGGTCTACTTGTACTCCACCATGTACACAGGCACATATTCAAGCATTATAACAATGTTTATTACTACTAATTTCTAAACAAGCCAGAAATACAAATGGGATGGATTTCCCAGCAACATCAGATATTAGAAAAATGGTACAATGGTTTCACAGGCCAGAGCAAAAACCAAGGGTCTCAAAAATTTAACTTCCCAGGCATCTTTTCTTAGGAAGCTACTGAAAGATGTACTACACTGAAATTAAGTAAAATAGCAAGAAAAGACAAGAACAGGAAGTTCAACAGAGGAATATGGTTAAAAGAATTGGTATGGTTTGGTGAAAAGGAAATTCCAAGTTGACAGCTATGAAACAAGCCTACATTAAAAACCATCATGGACATCAAGACATAAAATTCCTTAAAGGATCATTTTATTAAAATATAAATAAAAGAGAGTGGTAGTATTACTGGAAGATTATCTTAGGAGTACAAGTACTTAGAAATTATGTTCAAAGAGATTTTATAGAGCTGATAGAAAGCAAGAAAGACTGTGCTTTTTGTTTGTTTATTTGTTTGTTTGTAACAGGGTCTCACTATATATCCCAGACTGGCTTCAAATTCACAATCCTCTTGCCTCAGTTTATTGAGTGTTGATTACTGTGTGTACCACCATGCCCAGCAAGACTGTGGTTTTGATTTAAAGAAAAAAAAGGTAAATATAGTGGGAAAAAGTAAGGTAATTATCAAGCCCAAAGGGGAAAAGTCTATCTAGAGCCAGTTAATCTTGCCAGTGCTTGAGCTCAGCAGATAAAAAGAACCCCTCATACACATACACACATATACAAACACAGACTCATAATAATGAAAACACTGAAAATAGGTTTAATCAAAAATTGTGATATTAACTATCTTGGAGAGTAAAAAAGGAATAAAAAGAAAAAAATTCTCATTGACTATGTAAAGGAGTCCATAGGTAATGTTTGAAAAGTCAAGAATCATTGTAACAGCTTGCATGTAATTTAAAATGTAGAGCTAGGCTAGGGGCATACGTGGCTCCGTAGCAGGGCACTTGCCTAGCATACACAAGTTCTTGGATTTGATCCCCACCACTGTAAAAAACAAACAAATAAATAAATGAATAAAACAAAGTAGTATATTAAAAAAAATTAAAACAGTTGAAAATATAAAGTAACTGCCCCTGAAGACAGGGAATTGGGGGCATAAAGAGGACATGAGCAAATGATAGGGGAAGTCTAGGTTTTCTGAGATGATGAATGAGGCAGCCCTATATTCCAGTCTGTCCAGAACAGTATAAGTTTATTTTTTGATCAAATTATAGTGCTTCTATGTTATTTTGCCTAATCTTCTATTCCATATTTTCTTGTATGGAAACTGAAGTAGCAGCTGTGAAAATGTTGGCTCTGTTCTCAGAAGCAATATATCACAAAGAGTTCATTACGCAAATTTAAAATCTGTTATTGGATACTTTAAGTGTAAAATGACTAAATACTATTGAGAATTCCCTCCACTAAAGGTAATACACCTGACATTATTATGCATGTCATTCAGAAAAATGTTCTTGTTTTTTCAGGGACAATATATTTAAATTTTTTGTGGAGGCCATCATTATAATAAAAGCATAGAACTACAGAGACACCTAGGTCTCCATATTCAGTGCAGCACTCTTCACAATAGCAAGGATATGGAACCAACCAAGATGCCCATCAACAGAAGAATGGATATTAAAATTATGGTAAATATACACAATGGAATATTACTCAGCAATAAAAAAATGAAATAATGTCACTTGCACCTGCGGTCATACCACTGTGGTGTCCTTTCCCATCAGATCTTGAAAGCTAAGCAGGGTTAGGCCTGGTTAGTACTTGGATACGAAACCACCTGGGAACACTAGGTGCTGTAGGACTGGGAGGACATAGCAACCCACTCCCAAAAAACAATCAGCCATTGAAAACCCTATGAATAGCAGAGAAGCACTAACAATACTGTTTTGCCTGTTGTATGTAAGGTCGCTAAGACCTGGACACTGACTCGACAGCACCTAACAACAACAACATCATTTGCAGCAAAATGGATGGAACCTAAAAACATCATCTTAAGTGAATGAACACAAACTCAAAAAGAGAAATACCATATGTTCTCATCCATATGTGGGAGCTGAGTCTTACTTAAAGGGAAAAAAAACCCTATATATAAGTAGATATATAAAAATGTACAATTAAACTTAGCAAAGAAGGGAAAATAAGAGTAGAAAGAAGGAGAGAAGGGGACTAGCAAAGGGAAGCAAAGATTGCAGAAGGTGGCATGGGGAGGAGAAATTATGTAGAGGGATAAAGGGGGAGAGGATAACCTCAATGTAAACGATGTAACTTCATGAGTACATGGGGAAAATAGGGGAATATAACCCAAATATGCATATGAGTTTTACTACCTATTACACAAAAGTTTCTACCAACCTTGTAAGTTGATAAAAATGTAACCAAAAGTGATATAATAGTTATGTAATGGAAAAAGAAAATGCTATGTTGCTCTATACCCTGCCAACACTTACCAATAAATGGGAAAGAAAAGATAAAAAATAAAAAGGAGGCTGAGGGTGCAGGTCAGTGGTAGAGCACTTCCAAAATATGTCTGAGGCCCTGGGTTCAATCCCCTGGAACCACAAAAATAAACAAACAAATTAATTAATTAATGTATAAAATAAAAATAAATGGGCTAAGATTGTGAAAAAAAAGAAAAAAGAATGACCCTACTAAATTCAAAACCTGTGACACACAAATAGAATTAATTGTGACACACAAGTAATTCACAACTTCATTCAACTATGTGATAATTTTCCACAATTAAAAATGAAAATTTACTAATTTACTAATATTTTATGTTGCTGTTGTTGTTGTATTGTTGTTGTTGTGTGCCATCAAGCCATGGACCTTTATAGGGTTTTCAATGGCTGATTCTTTCAGGATTGCCTAGGGAGCAGATTGCCCTGTCCTTCTCCCATTTTTGTGGGGCTGGGAATCGAACTTTAGACCTCATAGACTGCAGAGTGGTGTTCTACCAACTGAGCTAAATCCCAGCCCAATATTTTATACATGCACCCCAAATGACTGTAAAAATTTTCAGCAAAACTAACATGAAAATAGAACAGCAATAAAATCTTCCACATGACAATATGGATTTTTCTCTTTTCTACCTCTGATAAAATATTTAAGCCTTTGAAAAAGACAGTGCACAAATAAGAAGATACTGGAATTTATCACTATAAATGTAAAATAAAGGAAAAATCTATGTGAACTTGCATTTATGGATTATTTTTTTAGATACAATACTGAGTATGGTTTGCACAGAGTTTGTATCCTCCAAGCTCATGTTGAAATTTTAATATTTATTGTGAGGTATTAAGAGAGAAAAATATAATTGGGCTATGATATTTGGAGGGGAGGCCTTCAGGAAGTAATTAGGACCAGATAAGGTCTTCAGTGGGAGAAGGACCTGGCAATCTACTCCCAAGGCAATCCCAAGATAGCCACTGAAAACCCTATGAGGGTCGTTATGAGTCGGGTAGCGACTCAATGGCACCTAGCAACAACAACAACAACAACAACAACAACAACAACAACAAAGGTCTTCAGGGTGGGCCCTGCTATCTGCTGGATATAAAGTGGCCCTAAAGCCTCAAATGTTGAATACTGGGTCCACTGCTGGTGTGCTATTGAGAGGTGATTGGATCATGAAGGTGTCAAACTCCTCAGTGGATTAATCCATTCATGAGCTCAGACTGAATTGGCTACTAGGAGGTTGACCTAGATGGCAGAAGTAGGTCACTGGGGGCCTGCCTTTGAAAGGTGTATCTTATGCCTGGACACTTCTTTCTCTCTCTCTACCTGCCTCCATCTCTCTCTCTCCCTCTCCCTCTCTCTCTCTCCCTCTCAATGGCTTCATGGTGCCGTGTGTTGAACAACCACCTGTGCCACACACTTTTGCCACCATGATGTTCTGCCTCACCACAGGCCCAGAGCGGTAGAGCCAACCATGGGCTGAAACCTCTGAAACTGTAAGCCAAATTAAATCTTCCTAGCTTTCAAGTTGTTCGTGTCAGGCATTGTATCACAGTAACAAAAGGCTGACTAACATAAGGCCTTATGCTCAAATACTGGTGCCTTTTTAAGAAAAGGGAGAGACCAGGATGTGATGTCCTGAGCTGCCTCAAGACTTAAGACTTCACCAGCAAGAAGGGTATCTACCAGATGTGGCCCCTTGATCTTGACCAGTACAATAAACCAAAATGAACTTCTTTCCTTTATAACTTACCCCGTCTGTGGTACTGAGTTATCAGCAACAAGAAGTAGACAAAGACAACTTCCTAACTCATTTTATGAGGCTAGTATTATTTTGAAACCAAAATTCAGACCAAGATAGTATAACATACAATTATATATTTTTTTTGGTAAATTTAGATAAAAGCAGATCAAAAATTAACAAATTGAATCCAGTAATAAATAAAAAAGAATTCCATACCATGATCAACTGAAATCTATTAAGGGTGTGAAAGCTTAGTTCAGCACTGGGAAGCCCATTAATGTAATCCATTATATGAACAAGCTAAAAAAGAATACTCTTATGTCAATAGATACAGAAAACACATCTGGCAAAATCCACTACTTAATCATTATAAAAACTCTCAGTAAGTTAAAAATAGAGAGAATCTAATTTTTCAATGAGATTTTCAACAAAAAACCTAGGGCCAACATCATAATTACTGATGAAAAACTGAATGCTTTCTCTAATGTCCAGTCTCATCATTCTTATTTAACACATAATGGAAGTTCTGCACACCACAATAAGGTCAGAGAAAGAAAAGGCATCCAAATTGGAGAGGAAGGAATAAAGCCTTTCTCTACTTGAAAATGAGAGATTGGATGGGTAGAAAAACCAGTTTAAAAAACTACTATGTGACTTCTACAAGGTCAAAATATATATGATCAATACATGGAAATCAATCACTTTCTATATATGAATTGTGAAATGAATTTGTGAAATTCAAAATTAAAAAACACAATACTACTTGCAACTACTCAAAATAAAATTAAATATTTAGGTATATACTTAATAAACCACATAGAGAATCTCTTTAATGAGAGATTACACAATACTGAAGAAAAAATTTCAAGAAAACCACCAAATGGAGAATCATACCACATTTATGGACTGGAAGAACATAACAAATCTGTCAATTATCATAAAGTTTATATCTGGACTTAGTGTAATTCCCAGAAAGATATTTTAGATATAAGAAATCATATTCCAAAATTTATGTGAAAAAGTACAAACCCTAGGAGACCTAAAGGAATCCTGCACACTAAAAGGTGGGAGGGATCATCCTATCCAATATTTAGGTTTACCACCTAAATATAGAAATCAAGACAGTGTGATATTGGAGAAGAGACAGACATATGGATCAAACATAATATAGAACTCAGAAATATGACCACACAAATATGTCCACACTGATTTTGACAAAGGCACAAAAGCAGTTTCATAGATAAAGGATATCTTTTTCAACAAATTTTGCTGCAGCAATTTTGCATCAATAAGGAAAAAGAGAAAAGAAAACAGAAAGAACAATTCTATAAATTTTATATTTCATAAAAAGAATTTAAATCAAAATGGGCCATAAACATAAACATAAAATGTAAAACTATAAAATATTTTAAAAACTAAATATAAAAAAATCTCTAGGACTTAAACTAGCCAAACAGATATTAGACATAAAATGTCTATAAAGAAAGTAAAAATTGATAAATTGAACTTCATCAAGATTAAAAGCATCGGCTTATCAAAAGACTTTGCTGACAGAGTAAAAGATAACCTATGGAATGGGAGAAAATATTTGTAGACCATATATCTGACAAAGAAGTAGTATGTAGAATATACAAAGAATGTTCAAAGTTTAAGAGTAAAAATTCAATTAGAGAATGGGCAAAAGATATTAGCAGACTTTTCACTGAAGTGAATATGTAGATGGCAATTAAACACATTAAAAGATATTCCACTAAATTATCCATTAGAAATATTCAGAATAAAATCACACATAATGAGATACTACTACACATCTATCATATATCTAAAATAAAACAGATTGACATCCCCAAATACTTGTGAGAATATGAAAGAACTGAATCACTCAATACTTTACTGGTGAGAATATAAAATGCCTATTTTGGAAAACTTAAAAAGATACAATTATCATATGATTCAGCAATAGCATCCTTGGGCATGTCTCCTAAAGTTTAAAAGTTTGTACTTAAACCTTAATTTTCCTTTTCTTATTTGCTTTCTTTGGGCCATCTAGTTTGCATAAGTTTCTTCTATCTTAGACAATGGTATCTTCCACAAAAAATGTTACCTTACATCTAGCACATACTAGATTTTGTTTTTCAACTTCCCAGAAACTAAAATGCTCTTACATGTTCATTATGCAACTAGTTTTTGATGATACTTTTATCTCTGTTTTATCTCCCATAGGGCTGTGCATCCATCCACTCTTTACCTTGACCTTCAGTTTCTCCATGTCTTCTACAGAAGTAGGCTACAAAGGAAGTTGTAGTGTTTTGGGGTGCTCACTTCTGCACGCACAAGAGTTGAATATTTGTATAATCTTGTCTCTAGTAATACAAAAGGCATGGGTTGTGGGTAATTTACTTGTGTGTGGATCTATAACATTTTGAGGTGTAAATTCATGATTAAGTGGCCACCAAGGTTTAACAGCAGTCTCATGAGACCTATCCAGCATATTAAATCCTTTCATGTCCACTTATTTCCCAGTTATTTGTCCTGTTCTATCTTATGAATTTTCACTATATGCATTTAAGACTCAATTCGACAAATTACTCACTACTTCAACATCTCCCTCAAAATCTTGCCTCTTGAAGAGTTCCTTCTGTCCCATGAACTACAATTCATTGCTAGCCCTGGCTTCTGGAATGCCTCAGCCAGTTTCATGTCTGCTGTTCTGTGCATTTGGTTCCTGAGCTTTGGTTCAAAACCCTTGGTTCTTCCTTTCTCCTATATATTTATCATTAATCCTTTAAAATATATCTTACCTCCATTCTGACCATACATCTGAACTTGCTCTTCATTCTTAGCTGATGTTGCTGATCATTTTTATCTTCTCAGCTCTAAGAAAAGACCTCCATAATTACAACAATCTTTTTATGTTCTCATATTCCAAATGTCTTATACCAATGGCAATATTGATTATGTATCTGACAATGATATCTGAAGTATATGTTGTATTAGTCAGGGTTCTTCAGAGGAACATAACCAATATAATGCAAATATAATTATATGAGTCTGCAGTCCTACAACTGTGGTGTCTGATCCCATCAGATCTCAGAACCTAGCAGGACCTAATTAGTACTTGGATGGGAGACCCCTGGGAATACCAGGTACTGTAGGCTTGGGAGAAGGACCTGGCAACCCACTCCCCCAAAACAATCAGGTATTGAAAACCCTATGGATAGCAGAGAAGTATTGACAATAGTGCTTTATCTGCTGTACATAGGGTTGCAATCAGTCGGACACCTACTCAATAGCACCTAACAACTAACAACAACATTAATTGTAAGAGAGGTTTTATTAGATCAACTCAGGATCAGAGGCTGGATAGTCCCACAACGACTGTTGGCAGACTGGAGAGCTGTAGAAATCAGTAGCTGCCCAGCACAAGAAGCTAGAAGCCTCAAAACAAGGTGGACCAAAGATGCGGCCTCGATCAGAGGCAGAAGGCCTGGAAAGCCCCTGGAGAATCACAGGTTCAAGTCCACATTCAAAGGCTGAAGAATCTAGACTGAGGATCCTTTGCATGAGAACTTTCCTCTTCTGCTTTCTGTTCCATCCAGACCTCCAGCCTATTGCACAGTGTCACTCACTGTCAGGGCAGGTCTTCCCTACTCAGCTCACAGACCCACAAGCCAATTTTCTCTGGAAACACCTTCACAGACACACCCGGGAATGTGCTTTCCCAATTTTCTAGGCATTTCTAAATCCAGTAAAGTTGAAAGCCAAGATTAACCATCAACTATGTCTCAGTGGTTATTCAGAAACTCATACCCTCAGCTGAGTGTGTTGGGGCACACCTGTAATCACAGCACTTGGGAGACTGAGGCAGGAAGATGAACATGAATTCCAGGCCATCTTGGTACACACAATGAGTTCCAGGCCAGTCAGGGCTACACAGCAAGATCCTTTCTCAAACAAACAAACAAAAAATGTCATCATGTATAGGAGAGAGCCTCATTTAACTTTCCTCATCAACTTTATGCCTAAGGAACAAGCTAATGACCTATTAATAGCCTAAATTGAAACTTATTTTTTCCTGGTACTGGGGAGTTAAACCCAGGACCTCGTACACGCATCGCTCGTGCATTACCACTGAGCTGCACCCTCGCCCATTTTTTTACTTTTTCTTTTGAGACAGTGTCTCACTAAGTTACTCAGGCTACCTCTAGCCTTGAACTTGCAAAATCCTCCTGTCTCTGCCTCCTGAGTCGATAAGATTATAGGCGTGTGACCCTATGCTGGGCCTGAAACTGAAACCTTTTTGCTCACACTCTGCTGAGGCATGTGTAAGGGTAAACCAAGCCTGCAAAGGACTCTGAAGCTAATTAAAAAGCAAAACAAAACAAATAACAACAAAAAACAGTGTTCTGAGAGTCACACAAAGAAACTAAATGATTCCTCATGTCTAAAGGCAAGTCCAAGTTAAAGAACACCATGACGCCAAAAGCTCAGGAGTCAGTTAAGCAGAAAACTAAGCCAAAGGCAGGGGAGAAGAAAGGATCCAGGACTTCTGATGTGTAGTGGACACATGATGTGAGGATGGATCAGCTTGAGCTAAAGGCACAGTGTGAGAATGAGTTTGGTTCTCCAGGTATAGAAGCTTTCTATGAGCTCTGCATAAATCATGCTAATTCTCAGAGAATCTATCTACAGGATTAATCAAGAACATAGGGAAAGAGGCCACTGAGTTGACAGGACCATCACCATCTTAGGCCACCCTCCCTCCCTGTGAGAAACTACATACTGGAAGAATTTTTTTAACTGTCTGATTTTAACTATCTGACTGCCTGATTAATTGTTAATTCTTATCGATTGATTGCCTGTTATGCTCTGTACCACCCTACTTGTACCATCTATAGAACAGTTACCTGAGTGATTGTCTGTTGTAGAACTGTTTATTTGTTTTTGTTTTCATGCCAATTTCTTATACACATCATACCAGGAACTTAGAGATTATATACAAATCATACAACTTGGAGATTGTAAGCTTGCCAAAATTTGCCTTTATATGCCCCCAGCAACAGTTTCTCGGGGCCATGGGTTTTGAAGAAACACTAGTCCTCCCTGGCTGCCTGTTCAATAAAGACTCTGTTTAATTGGCTTTTTACTCCCTGTGGTGTGTTTCTGATCTTGGGTTACAACAATACACACCATAGGAAAAACCATAAATTCTAATTTTTCTACTATTATAAGTCATCTTTGGGTTCTGAATAGGCATATTATACATGTAATTCAGTAAGACATAGTCTTTCATGAAAGGAGGCTACAAGTAGATAATCTCTCTTTCCACTTACCAGTATAAACCTATTCTCTGGCCAGTGGTGTAAACATTTAGCTATTTTTGTGTTCGTTTACATTCTTAGTATTTCCGCCACTGAAAATGAAAGAAGCTATACTTCTGCAAGCTCTTTGGTAATTTTAATTTACAATTCTCAAATACAACTGAGAAGTGAAAAACCACAGAATATTTAGAGAAAAACCTTTCTGATCTTTTAAAAAAAATACTTGTGGTAGAGAGCAAAACTTGAAAGATTCTTGTATTATCTATTGCTTATAATTTACTTTTAAAATGGCATACCGGCATGCTGTAGTTTTTATGTTAATTTCCCAAAATGAAATGGATTTTTATGTAAGTGAAGAATAATACTAATAACTTTTACATTACCTAATAAGTATAATTTAGAAGTAATTGAGTACTAATTGTTCTAGGTGCAAATTAATATTTACATAATGGTAGGAAGATAATACAGTGCTGACGCACTATGTGCTTTGGCTGATTTTGCAATTTAATTCTTTTTACTGCTAAAGTAATTCTCACTTCTTTTGGATCTTTTTTTCTATTCTCCAACTAAATAAATATTGATTTAAAAACATTTAGTCTCCTAATTTTATGGCTGCTTTTGGAATTCTAAGTAAAAGCATCTACAAAATTTAATAAATATTTTTACAAAAGTAAAATAGAAATTTGGGTGATAACTTTTTTCTTTGGATTTCAAATTAGTTAGTTTTAACAACACTTACTTATTTCAGAGTCAGGAAATTCTAATGACCACTGTGCAGTTTCCAGAATCAAGCAGGTAAATGTTATTCAACTGAAACTAAAAAAGGTAAGAAATACTATCTCACTGGCTTCCTAACAAAATCAGTATCATAGGACTTTGTGAGGCACCTCTACTACTCATGATTATCCAGTAAAATCAAAAATACCCCTACTTAATGGCTTGATTCAGACCCAAACCTGTGGTTTCCAACTTTGGAGTCGACATCAATATTCTAGCAGTTAGCACACTGTTTCCTGATAGGGAAGCTGGGCTCAATGGTCAGGTTTGGTTTGAAAAAAAGTGAAGAGAGAGAGAGAAAGGGAGAAAAAGAGAGAGAAAGGAGGAAGGCAGGGGAAGGAGGTATGGGGAGAGGGAGAGAGAGAAAGGTTGGATGGAGAAGACAAATTTTTCAGCAATCTCTATGCCCCTAAGATACTTTTTTAAAATGGGCTCCTCTGAACTCTTTCCACCTCTTGACTGTATGTTCATTATTTTCTTAAAGGAAGAGTGAATGTAAAATCCAAAAACTCAGTTTTAAACAGAAATTTATTCAACAATTCTCATGTAACCATAAGTAAAAAGCCAACCAATAAATGCTTATGAAGAAAAAAATAGGCAAAGCCATAGCATTTAATCATGTGCCTGAGTAACTAAACTCACCCACCCAATTTCCTCTGGATTCTAATCATATGACAAAAATAAACCTGTATTTTAAGCAACTCTCAGCCAGATTTTCTGTTTCTTGCAATCAAATGCAATGCTGAGTAATACATATATAAAAGGCAAAAAAGCTAAATAATAATAAAAACTTTTTAAATGAAGAAAATCTTGAATTAAAAAGCTAAATGTTAAGTGTTGTGAATTAGGTCTCACTAAGAAGGTAACTATGCACCTAGCATGAGCAAGATGCTAAGAAGAATCAAAGGCGAAAGGAATCCTGAATAAAGTTAAGTTAATGAAGGTTTCATTCAGTGAAATGACATTTTTACAAAGAGTACTTGACCTTCACACACTAATATCTGCAAAAATTTTAAGAGTTTGCAATCATTCAGATAAACCACTCTGATAAATTCTCTTTTAGAAGGAATTTATATTGTAATTAATATTGGAAAATCTCATTCATGGATGGGAATAGAAATAGTAGTTCAGTGCAATCTCCAATAATGGAAAAACCATAGGTATCTTTGGATGGGCTGAGATCATAGCGGCAATGTTTCTAAAAAGGAAAGAAAGAAGTAATATAAATTCCAATGCCAAATATCTCTTAGTGGAAACACCATATAGTTAAAAAAAAAGTGAAAATGCTTTTAAAGGGCGTAACGAATTGTTAGCCTGCAGTTTTACCACTGTGACGTCTGATCCCATCAGATCTCAAAAGCTAAGCAGGGTCAGGCCTGGTTAATACTTGGATGGGAGACCATCTGGGAACAGGGAAAAGGACCCAGTAACCCACTCCCAAAAAACAATTAGCCATCAAAAACCCTATGAATAGCAGAGAAGCACTAACAACACTGTTTTGCCTATTGTACATAGGGTCTCTATGAGTCAGACACTGACTCCGTGGCACCTAATAGCAAGAACAAAAACAATGAATTGTTACAGTTCCTTCTTTATTATTAAAAAAAACTTCAGAAACTGTCCAATCAACATGCAAAAGGAATGCTATATAAAAAATAAATTGTTAGAGAGTGTGTCAGCAAAAGCATTTAGCAATACACAAGTGATCAGTACTACAATACTGGACTGTAGATGTTTCTCCTCAATAAGCCTCAGTGTGCTCCTCTGTAAGAGGGGAAATTTTTAACTAATTAACATCTAAATCTCATTACAACTTCAATTTTTTCAAGTAAAACAGTTTTTATTAAATATGCATTCATTAGAGAAAAATTATAAACATGCATTGCCAGAAACAAGATAACTTAGTTCTTACCAAAATCAAGGCTATCTTATTTGACAGTTTCTTTTCAGAACAATAGGACTTGGAAATTTCTTCAAAAGAAAATATTATTCTCACTAAGTAGGAGCATTTGGGTTTTTGTTGTTGTCTGGGGATTCGGAGGCATCACTAATAAAATCATTAAAAGAATTATAAATCATAATTCCAGGACAAAGAGCTCTAATGCAAATCTTTTAGACCCTATTTGTTCCTTTAAACTGTTGCAGAACTAAGCATTGCAAAGCTAATGTTAACTTCTTGGTCCAATTTTTTCCTCAAAAGAAGAAAGGTCTATCATGCCCAGTGTCAAAAAATTTCCCAGTCTTTCATTGAGGAGTGTGAGGATCTCCTGAGACCACTGTGTTTCAGCTGGCTTTTTAAAAATCACTTAACATATTATAAACATCTTTCCATGCCATTAAATGAATTTCTACATCATTATTTTTAGGAGTAATTAACTTTCTTGTTATTTTCTAATTACAAATGTAAAATCTTCTCCACAATTTCATTTTGGACAACTTACTTAAAATCAAAGCTTTAATTTCTTCATCAGTAAAATAACAATAATAATATAAATACTGTCTTTTGTGAAAATTGAAACAGAAAATTAACATGCCATTTATCATGGTGCTGGGGGCATAGTATTACAAATATGAGTTATAAGGGTTTGCTTTAATTCAAGTAGTAGAGAAAATAATAAAAATAAAAATAATCTATAGCTCTATCACCGAGTAGTTTCTTTTGACATTTTCTTTCAATCTTTTTAGAAATTTATCTAAGTACATATGTACATAGTGCTCATAAGCATAAACTCACACATTGTTTTGATGTTTTCACTGTGGTACCCCAATGTTTTGCAAAATGTTAAATAAATATATGTGGAATGTTTGAAGTATTGAGTAATTAATTCACAAAAAAATTAGATTCCCAGAAAATATTTTTCTTTAGCTCCAGCCTATGAGACATTTATTTCATATAATATTTGACACATGAAAAACTCAGTATAAAAATTAATTTGAAGCCAGGTGCAGTGGTGCACACCTGTAATCCCAGCAACTTGGGAAGCAGAGGCAGGAGGATCACAAATTCAATACCAGAGGCAATCTGTGTAATTTAGCAAGACCCTATCTCAAAAAAATGGGCTGGGGGTGCAGCTCAGTGGTATAGCACTTGCAAACATGCAAGTGCAAGGCCCTGTGTTCAACCCCCAGGACCCCCTTAAAAATAATAATTTGAACATTTTCCATGGTATACTATAACATGATCTGACTTATAATTTGAAAAATGTTTGTGTGGGCTTATATGTATTAAAATAGTTTGCTTGTAACTAACAGAAAATGTAATTTAAGTTGAACGTAACAATGAAGGTATTTACATTTCTACATAACCAGGAATCCAGAGAGAGGGTGTTCATCAAAGTTGGGTAAATCAACATTATCTCAATTCTTTTGGTCCCTCAGGGGCTCAATTTCTTCTGATCTTACCCTTATCAAGGTTTAGGGCCCCTTCCATGTCTCTCCATGTTAGTAACATGATACAGAAGGTCCCCAGTCATTTCCACACATTCACACATGACATCAGCACAAAGGAAGACAATGGGTCACTTGTTGCAATTTTCTGAAAGTTCAACCATGATAAGTTGACAGATATCAGATTTACCTTCCTGGAATCCATTGCAATAAAGGAGTAAAATATATGAGGTGGATATTTTAAGAACTACACAAAAGAAAGGTTGGGACTGTGATCTTTGAGAAAAGAGACAGCATAGAGAGCAAGTTCTGCTTTCACTCAGCTTTGGCCCTATACACACTTGCAAACTGGCTCAAAGAGAAGCAGAGGCTGAATAGTTCTTATTAGGCATATAATATAAATATTAGAGTTGATGACTGCTGGACATGGTGCCAGAGAGAAGGAAGCTATACAAAGAAGGAAACATGTAAGTCCTTTTAGAGTTAGCTGGAGCCTGTGACCAAATCCTTAATTGTGTATGTAAAATTCTACAAGGTCTGATAGTTATCATCTATGAGAAGCCTAAGCTGAGCAGACAGAGATCCCACAGTGCTAAGATTCTGACCACACACAGACTTTAGACAACTTTTAAAGAATTCAATATCTTTTCAACCATTTTCCTACATGATCTTAGAAAGATTACAACTTACAATTAGGGCATATGTAGCCATAATATAGGTCACTACAACCCATGTAAACAAAGCTGGAAAAAATGCCTCAAGTGGACCAAATTGGTACTCCTTGCACTAGAGAGGTTAAAGCAGAACTGTGAATTTCAAGCCACCCTGGGCTACCTAACAAGACCACAAAACCCAAATTAAATCATCATCATCAAAAACAGCAAAGAAGTTAGGTAAAGAAATACAACATAATTTATACTCTCAATAACATGATATTTACAATGTCCAACAGACAATTAAAAAATACCTACTGCGCATATAAAGATAAAGGAAAATTTGACTCAAAACCAGGAGGAAAATAATCAGTAGAAACCATTCTAGATATCACAAAATTGCTGAAATCAACAGGAAAGACATTCCATGATAATTTTACTACATCATGAAAAACTTTGAAGATTTATCACCTTATCTATTTTAGAGTGCAAAAATCCACTTCCCAACTTCCCAAATCTAAAAGTGAATGTTATAATTTGGCATCTTCACCCTTAATCACCGTAAATATAATACCAAATGGTAGTGAAAGTTGCTAAGGATGGTTTTCAAATCAACTTTCAGATTTATGCCTTTAAGTTATGCTTTATTTACGTTATATTTAAATCGGTAATTACTAATATCTCTAACTATACTAATTAACAATAAGTACGCATACATCTCTTGTTGTTGTTAGGTGCTGTGGAGTTGGTGTCCAACTCATAACGACTCTATGCACAACAGACAAAACACTATAGTTATGCTTCTCTACTATTCAAAGGGTTTTTAATGGCTAATTGTTTTTTGGTTGGGGTTTTGACCTCACAATCTTGGCTAAACCTGATTGGGAAAGAGGAGGCAGGGAGTCTTAGGTTTTCTAGAGAACAAGGAATTTAGTGAGAACAAAGAAACTTTTCAAGTCCAGGCATGTCTGGCCATGGGGAGGGAGATAAGGAAGCTTGAGGGTGAGCAGAGAGTTCCTAGGATACAAAATATGGGGTGTAAAGTAGAATAATAATTTGTATAAAAATTGTTTATAAGAAAAAATGACTTCTACTTTCACACCTTGAAGGCTAATTGTAAACTTCTTGAAGCTGCCTTCCTTAACTACCAGGACCCTGGACCTGCCAGGGCACCAGAGGTGTTCAGCAATCACTGACACACAACTAGTTTGTAAAAGGAGGACCTCAAATCAGAAGCAGAGACCAAGAAGCTAGAGAAAGCTGGTGGGAGACCAACAAGTCCCAAAGGTTCTCCAAATTCTTTGGATGGTCCCATGCCTTCTCCTTGCCACCACAGCTCTTTATGCCAGGTGGCTGGACTTGAGTGTTAAGTCCCCAGGGCTATAGAATTCTCAGGTTACAAAACAGGGGGTAGGGAAGTTCTTTGGCCCAGGGGCAGTGAGCTCAGCTCAGGGTCACAGACTCAGTGGCCAGCTTTCAAGTTGTTACTCCCTGGGGAAAACTTCTGCTCCCATCTTAGAGTAGATCAGCAAAGAGGCTAAAGGGCAAGATGTGCAGAGGAAGGCACTTTTGAAATAATGCAAGTGAAGATTAATTCTTGCTCTGCCCTGTGGATTGAAAAAAAATTTTTTTTTGATTAGGGGGATTGATGTGAATGACTATGTCATATATAAAGATTAAAATTTTACATTTTTGGACGCACAAAATTATTTTTTGATACTGATGGAGTGGCTCACAGGCATTAAATATTGTCCATGTTGTTGTTATTGTTGTTAGGTGCTGTTCAGTTGAGTTTGACTCATAGTGAACCTCACAGGGTTTCATTGGCTGATTGTTTTGGGATTGCTACAACCATACGGTTATGAAAGCTGGACATTGAACAAGGGGACAGGAAAAGAATTGATGCTTTTGAATTATGGTGCTGGAGACATCTACTGAATGTACCATGGACTGCCAGAAGAGCCAACAGATCTGTCCTAGAAGAAGTGCAACCAGAGTGCTCCTCGGAAGCAAGAATGGCCAGACTGCATCTTACATATTTCGGACATGTAATCAGGAGGAACAAGTCCCTGGAGAAAGACATCATGTTTGGGAGAGTGGCAGGTGAACAAAAGAAAGAAAAACCATCCACCAGATGGATTGACACAGTGTCTGCAACAATGGGCTTAAACATAAATAAGATCATGTGCCTGGCACAGAATCGGGGAGTGTTTCAATCTGTTGTACATAGGGTCGCTGTGAGTCGAATTCTACTCGAGGGCAGCTTACAACAACACACCCATCTTCCATTTTTTGTGGTGCTGGGGATCCAACCCGGGACCTCAGGGAGTACAGAGGAGAGTTCTACCAATTGAGCTAAACCTCAGTCCCAAACATTGTTCTAGGTATTTGGAAAACATTTCATCCTATCAAATGCACATTATGTAGTTATCTTAATCAAGATTCAAACCCAGGCCAGACCTAATGCAGAGCATGCTGCTTCCCTGGTTTCTTCTTTTTGGAGACATATTTATGCCTACACCTTGGTATGCTTACAGATTGCCTGTGAGTTTATCCACTCAAACTAATCATAAGGACAACCTCCATTTGACTTCAAATCTCCTTATCAATTGGAAATGTCTATGGCTCTTTCTGACATCATTACATCTTCATTTCTTATTATTTCTCTTTCCAAAGTAGATAGCAAAAAATTTCTGCCATGTGATCACTTCTTCATTTATAATTTTTTTAATTAATTGGGAAAATGTTTTTCTGGTATCCTCAAAGGAAAGAGAACTCCCTCCCCATAGTATTTTATCTCTACAAGAACTGAGTGGATGAGGAGAATGAGTGAGACAAAAAAAATCATGAGAAGGCATGAGGCTTCTCAAACTGTAACCATGGTGATTCTTTATCAAGCAGCAAGGATAGTCTAGCAGTATGCAACTTTGACCATCATTCCTAGGGTATAGAAAATTACAGCTTGATGAGCAATCCAAATAGCCATCTTAGATAAATGAAGACATTTATCAGAATAAAAAATCTCATATGTATTAAGCACATCTCCTAAGAATTTTTGCAACTATTTTCTATGAACTGAGGCTTACAATGAGATCATAAGAAAAATGTCCAAACAGAATTTTTTGTCTTTCTTAATAATACAGAGCCTGGACCTGTAATTCCAGCACTTTGGAGGCTGAAGCAAGAGGATAGCAAGTTGGAGGCCAGCCTGAGCTACATAGTACGGACCCTGTTTGGGGAGAAAATATAGGAGCTGAGGGTACAGCTCAGTGGTAGAGTGTTTGCCCAGCATGTTAAAAGCCTTAGATTCAATCCCTAGTACCATAATACACACATACATATATACATTTTCCTTATTAGAAATTCAAATAATACAACACAGAGCAAATGTGAAAGTCCTTCTTGTTCAAGCCCAATGTTTCAATGAATTCCTTACATATTTGTATGCATGTACATACATACAATTTGGTATAGTGTGAGTGTGATATTGTTGTGAGGTGCCATTGAGTCAATCTCGGATGCATAGCGACCCTATATACAACAAATGAAATACTATTGTTGTGCTTCTCTGCTATTCATAGGGTTTTCAATGGCTGATTTTTTGGGGCAGTGGGATGCTGGGTCCTTCTCCCAAGCCTACAGCACCTGGTGTTCCTAGGCAGTCTCCCATCCAAGGACTAACCAGGCCCGACCCTGCTTAGCTTCCAAGATCTGACTGCGTGGGACACCATGGTGGTATGGTTGCAGGCAAGTGTGATATTACACATACTATTTCCTCAAACTTTTCATGCTTACCAACAAATTTGGAGATGTTTCCGTGGCAGTACCAAAATTTGTCCAATTGTTTCAAACTGCCATATATCCATCCACAATATAGACATAACCATAAGTTATCACTTGTCACATATGAGATTTTATTAATTGTTGTTGCTGTTGTTGTTGTTAGGTGCCGACAAGTCGAGTCCGACTCATAGCGACCCTATGTACAGCAGATCGAAACACTTGCCGATTCTGTGCCAGGCAAATGATCTTATTTATGTTTAAGCCCATTGTTGCAGACACTGTGTCAATCCATCTGGTGGAGGGTTTTCCTCTTTTGTGTTGACCTGCCACTCTCCCAAACATGGTGTCCTTCTCCAGGGATTGATCTCTCCTGACTACATGTCCGAAATATGTAAGATGCAGTCTGGCCATTCTTGCTTCCAAGGAGCACTCTGGTTGCACTTCTTCTAAGACAGATTTGTTGGTTCTTTTGGCAGTCCATGGTATATTCAATAGATGTCTCCAGCACCATAATTCAAAAGCATAAATTCTTTTCCTATCACCTTTGTTCAATGTCCAGCTTTCACAACCATATGATGCGACTGAAAATACCAAGGCATGAATCAGATGCACCTTTGTCTTCAATGGGGCATCTTTACTTTTCAATACTCTAAAGAGATCTTTGCCACAGCTTTTCCTAGAGCAATGCAGTCTTTTGATTTCTTGACTACTGCTTCCACGGGTGTTGATTATAGAGCCAAGCAAAGCAAAGTCTTGGACAACCTCAATCTTTTCTCCATTTATTGTGAAGTTGCATGCTGACCCACTCGTAAGGATTTTTGTTTTGTTGATGTTTAGTCGCAACCCATATTGAAGGCTATGATCTTTGATCTTCATCAGTAAATGTTTTAAATCCTCTTCGGTTTCAGCAAGCAGAGTTGTGTCATCTGCATAACGCAGGTTGTTAATGAGTCTTCCTCCAATCTTGATGCCACGTTCTTCCTCATAAAGTCCAGCTTCTTGGATTATTTGCTCAGCATATAATTTGAAGCGATAGGGTGAAAGTATACAGCCCTGACGCACACCTTTCTCAACTTTAAACCACGCAGTGTTTCCTTGTTCTATTTGAACAACTGCCTCCTGGTTTATGTACAGATTTCTCATGAGCACAATTAGGTGTTCTGGTATTCCCACTTTCCGAAGTGTTATCCATAGTTTGTTATGATCCACACAATAAAATGCTTTTGCATAGTCAATAAAACATAGATAGACATCTTTTTGATATTCTCTGCTTTCAGCTAATATCCACCTGACATCAGCAATGATGTCCCTAGTTCCCTGCCCTCTTTGAATCCCGCTTGATTTTCCGGTAATTCCCTGTCTATATACTGCTGCAGTCACTTCTGAATGATCTTTAGTAGAATTTTGCTGGTGTGCGATATTAATGATATTGTCTGATAGTTTGCACATTCAGTTGGTTCCCCTTTTTTTGGAATAGGCAAAAATATGGATCTCTTCCAGTCAGTTGGCCAAGTAGCTGTTTTCCAAATCTGTTGGCATAAACATGTTAACACCTCCAGTGCTGCATCTGTTTGTTGAAACATCTCTATTGGTATCCCATCAATTCCTGGAGCCTTGTGTTTTGCCAGTTCTTTCTAGGCAGCTTCCACTTCGTCCTTCAACACCATTGGTTCCTCTTCATATGGAACCTCTTGGAATGGTTGGTCATCTACCAATTCTTTCTTGTATAATGACTCTGTGTATTTTTCCCACAGGATAAGCTAAAAGTTGTAACAAACAATAATGAAATTTTAATAGTTTTTCACCTTAAATTTCTGTCTTGACTTAGGTTACAGTCCAATGTGTTGGTAGAGGATTTCTCTTTCTCATGATCATTTAGGGAGCATATTTCTTCTTTCTGCAAGGTCACCTAGCAAAAAGAAAAAAGAGAAAAAGCTTAAGGCACATTAACACTTCAATGCCTTGGACTAGAAGTAATTTATCTGCTGCTCACATTTACTGGCAAGACCTAGTAATGTTGCCCACCAAGGGGACTGGGAAATGTGTTTGACTTTGTGGCAGGAGTAGAAACAGGCTTGATGATCATCTAGCCAGTCTCTACCCCATAGGTGAATTCCACTTTTTTCTCCTATTAAAAGCAATGATATAATAAAATCTTTCTAGATATAATTTTGTGCATAATGCCAACATTTCTGCAGAACATATCTAAATCAGAACTTTCTAAGCAAAAAGGCATGTAGAAGTATTTTCTAACTCATATGTGATTTTTAAATTTTAATTACATATTTAGTTTTAGCCTGTGGAGGGCTGAACCTAGGGCCCCACGCATACTTTACAAGCACACTGCCACTGTGCTGAACCCTCAGCCCTTTTTTTAAAATTTTGATCTTGAGACAGGTCTCGTTAAGTTGCATAGGCTGCCTCTGGACTTGAACTCACAGTCTTCCTGACTCTGCCTCCAGAGTCCATGGGATTATAGGCATGTCCTCTAATTCATATTTGAAGTCAGAACATTATAGTAGATACGAATGTCAGCTGTTGTTGCTATAGCAGAAAACCAACCCAAACATGCTTATGGAGGAAAATGTTTATTGGAAGCTCACAATTAGAGATTCAGTCCACAATGGTGTCAGGGTTGATGTGGCCGTCAACAGTGGTAGGGCATATGATAGATGTTCTCAGAGTACCTCAGGCAAGAGGTAAACAGTGACCAGAGCTGCTGGTCCAGGTAAAAAGCCTACAAAGCCCTCCTACCAGGGAGCCACAAAGCAAGAACACCCCTCTCCCAAAGTACCATGACTTCCACAAATGGTGCCACCAGCTGGGAGCTGACTTTTGGGGGACATTTTACATTTAAACTATGACAATACATTACCTTCCTAAAGTGAAAATATTTCATGAGATTAAAAGTCTTCTAATTACCCCCTGCAGTCATACCACTGTGGCATCCAATTCTGTCAGTTCTTGGAAGATAAGCAGGGTCGGGCCTGGTTAGTACTTGGATGGGAGACTGCCTGGGAACACCAGGTGCTATAAGCTTGGGAGATGGATCTGGCAACCCACTCCCAAAAATCAATCAGCCATTGAAAACCCTATGAATAGCAAAGAAGCACTGACAGTAGTGTTTGACCTGTTGTACGTAGGGTTGCTATGAGTTAGATACTCACTGGACAGCACCTAACAACAACAGCAATATACAGAATATACAGAAAGTACACACTAAGAAGCTGTCATTCCAAGCATTGCACAATCTAGCCATTTTCATTAAAACTTTTCTCTCTCCATAAAGAAACTCTACTCCTCCTGGACTCTCCAGCCCCCAAACACAACGTGACTATTTGTTTCAAATCCTTAGCCTGCAATTTGCTAATACTGTGTTCTTGGGAATATGGCTTTCACTGCTCTGAGTATTAGTTTCATCATCCTAAAGACAGGATAACATAAAGTGCATCTGTTTCTTTAAATAATTAAATAATGGGAAATAGCACATGAGAGATGCCTAGAACAACCAATGTGTAATCACTTCTACTTTTCCTTCTCTAATTATCCCAGGCTCTAGTAAGAGTTCTTAGTCTGTTTCCTGTTGATATAACTACACATGCCTGCAGCCATACCACTGTGGTGTCCAATCCTGTCAGATCTCAAAAGCTTAGTAGCATCGGGCCTGGTTAGTACTTGGATGGGAGGCCACCTGGGAACACCAGGAACTGTAGCCTTGGGAGAAGGACCTGGCCACCCACTTTCAAAAAATAATCAGCCATTGAAAACCCTATGAATAACAGAGAAGCACTAACAATACTGTGTCACCTGTTTTACATAGAGTCTCTATGAGTCAGACACCAGCTCAACAGCACCTAATAACCACCACAACAACACAGGCTGGGTAACTTATGAAGAATAGAGGCTTGTTCAACTCATAATCCTACAAATGGGGAAGTTCAAATGCAAGGTGCCAACATTGGGAGAGATTTCTTTGCTGCATTGTAACATGGCAGAGGGCCTCATACTGGGAGACAGAGCAAACGTGCCACCTCAGGTGTCTGTTCCTCCTCATATGAAAGCTCTAATGCCTCCATGGGGACCCCACTTTTGGGACCTCACCTAAACCTAATTACTTCCTAAAGGCCTCATCTCCAAATATCAGTTACATGAATTAAGTTTCAAACAAATGAATGTCTAGAGGACACATTCAAAACCATAATATATTCTCATTACTCCTCTTCTACAGTAGTCATTTAAATTACTTTTCTGTAGCCTAGCATATATGACCTCTTATTACCATTTATTTTTCATGTGTATCTTGTCTCCCCATCTTGATTACCAGCAGCCTGAGAACAAAAACCACGCTGTATTTTTTGGGATGCCATCCCCTTGCACAGCGCATTACAGTGTGGGCCCTAGATAAGTATTTGTGATGCCAACTCAATTAAGCACACTAGTAGAATTCCCAAAACAAAATGAAATAAAAATCCATCCCATTTATTCAATTTTTAAAAAAGAACCTTAAAAATCTATAAAGATTAGTTAGGGAAAAACATTGAACAGTAGCATTTAAAAATTCAAAAACTCACAGGAAGCAGAAAAACATTTGTAAACACTTCATTTAAAATCCAGGATAAGTGTGCATGTCAAATTTAAAATGTTAAGTCTGTGTGTGTGTGTGTGTGTGTGTGTGTGTGTGTGTGTGTGCCTATCCTCAAGCAAGGATAATGGAGTGTGAAAACAGATTTTTTCCTTTAAGAGAACTATTTTAGGAAGGATTTTTAGGAAGGAAGGAAAAAAGGAAACGAGAAAGGAAGGAAAGGAGGGAGGAAGGAAGAAAGGAAGGGCAGGAAGCAAGAAGGGAAGGAGGGAGAAGAAAAAAGAAATCTTTCACAGAAGAGAAAGCTAGCTCAGCTAAAGAGAACAGAAAAATCTGAGAATAATATTAACCAGGTAAAAAACCAATCAACCAACCAACCAAACAAAAAACAGAAATTAGGTGGGTCAAGAGCGAATTGTGTAGAACTTTTGAAAGAACGTCTAAAACCAACAACAGCATTTTTGGACACCACCTGTGGAACAGTTGTGACCACTGAGAGGTCACAATGCACATTTACATTTTCACCAGGACCAGAGTGAGAAGAGAGGATTGGCACCACCTCAGGAGCACATACTGTCTGATATAAGAAGCAGCATCCTTGGAAAGGGCTGGTCCTGTCCAGCCTTTTGATAGGTGTGTAGAGATGGAGACGAGGCAGGGCAGGTAGGAGATAAAAGCTTCATTTTCTCACTTCGTCTCCCTCTGCATCTTTCTCATTTCTACTTTTCCTTGACTGGCTATCTTCTACATCCCGCTCTTACTTCAGAATTCCTACACCCTTATCTCCCTCTCATTGCCTCAAAGTGTTCAACCCTCAAAGACATATTCTTGTGCAGAATAGTCTTGGTTTTATAAATGGATGTCAACATTGAGAAATAAGATTTAGCATTGCATGTTTCAGGTGCCTGTTGAAAACTAACTGAATATCAGGCCACACCAGATTCCGGTCCCATAGGAACAAGGAAGTGGTGCAAAGCAGCTTCTGTCTGTCTAGGTACCGTCTACCTCCATCTCTAGCCAGGCCAATCCACCTGCGACTCTATGAGCCAGGACTTTTCAGGATGGAAGTCTTCCCCAGTGACTACCTGATTCCTTGTCTTTCTTCTCACAGGGCGCCTCTTTCTTTCTTCTCCCTAGATATTTATTTTCTTCTTAGATTCCTACAGACTATAGTTGCAATACATGTTACTTATTTATATCTGTTCTTAATTCTTAACTGAAAAAAATAGAAACTTAATTTTCTCTTTTTTTTATTAGAAATTTTTAATGTACATCATAATGTGATTCATTTTGACATGCTTTTCGTTGTGACAATTTTCATATATGCAATTTGATAAGCATTATTCATATAGGTTACCCCTTACCCTCCTCTATGTTTCCCCCCTCCCCCCTTCCTATCTAGAAACTTAATTTTCTCTTTATTTCATACCACCCCCATACCAAATAATATGCTTTTAAATTAGTTCTTGACTATGAATAAAAATATCCTTTGCACACGTCTAAAAATAAATAAATAAAACAATTTCTTCCTTGCTTTTATTGCTATTTCAAAAACAGCACAAGTGGTGAGGTTTATCAGTGTTGTGGCAGGGAAACTAGCATAATGTTATAGTGTATATGGTTCTCTTTGACAACCACGAATACAGAGGTGTTGTTTGCTGTTGGAAATAGTGACTTTTGGCCACTATTTCTGCTCATAGAAGAACAAAAGAATCACTGCAATGTCCTTATATATAGTGTGGACACAAATTTCATCCTCCTAAAGCTTGTTTATGAAATGCCTCCCTATGACCTCTCCGCCTAGATATTTTTATCACAGTCAGTTCCTGATCTGCTCAGCCTCAGCCTCGTGCTGTGCTGACAGCCACTTCCTCTCCCGTTGAACCGTAGTTTCATCTCTAATGGAGCTCCTTATTTGCATATTGTTTGCATATTTTAAATTCCTTCACATAATTTTGATCATTGTACCTCCTTCTAGGCATATGTAGCATAGTGATCCTACCAGGCTTCTAAACATGTCAGGTAAGACTCATTGCTAGAGTTTTATTCTTTTAGATAAAAAATACTTATAGAGGGCTTCCTTGGTGCTGTGTGTTGTTCTGGATGTGAAGGATGCAATATAGCATATGATAGAGTCTCCATATTCCAAGAGTATGCTCGTTCCCATTGTTATAGACAAAAAACTAGGGGTGTCACTCAACAGCCCATCTTTCTAAAAGATCCAAAGTAATAGCACATCCAAATTCCTTGATGTTTATACAATTCCTCTTTGCCAAGATTGTAGTGACTGTTTTGATGTTTTCTCCCTTGGGGCTTTGCTGTCTTGCCTCTTTTCTCATCCATATGTCTTAGTAAAATGTCTTTCATTAAACTCGATAATTTCATGCTTAAACCAGAACAAGAAAATAGACTGGGTTGTTTATCTGCTCAGGCACTACCTTCTATGGCACAGAACTTGTATAAATGTTAATGATTTTGAGAATTTGTGCTACTCAGTTCTCTTATTCTTACATTTTAAATTATCATCTTTTTATGCCTATTTACTTTTTTTCCTCTTCTCTCTGCAAACTGTGGTAAAAGACTTCTAAGCAAGCAAATTATTGCAAAATAGACTCCACAGGAAATTCAGAGACAGTAATTACAAGCACTCTGACATTCCTACTTGACTAAGTAGGTGTTTTAAACAAATTTGGCAAAGACTCATTTGCAACAGTCCCCATTTTTATAAAACAAAAAGTAATAATAAAAGAGTTTTCTATCTGTCATGCTTTTTAGTCCTACCACTTTTTAAAATCCTTTATATTTCTAATATTTTAGAGTTAGTTTCTTGTCACATTTTATTTCTATTCATAATTTTTTGAATAAGAATTTTCATATTTTAAAACTGAGGCTCAGTTTAAAGAGTTGAATGTTAGCTGATAATTCCTTTAGTTTTGGGCTCTTGGAAGTCTTGGACTGTTACATCAATCATGTGTAAAATTCTTCATGTTATGACTTTTCTCAGTTGTAAACTCTATCTTTATCTATTTTTATCTGCTTGCTACTTCCAATTTTCTCCCTAAGACTAACTATCGTAGTCAATTATAATCAGTAGAGAAACTTTCTTTACTGTAGGTTAGTGATATTTTGTTTAGGTCCATTATGGACTGATCTAAACTGAGAGCTTCCAATAAACCTCCTCCGTATTTTGTTTGAGTTGGTTTTCCTGCTACAGCAATGATACCTGACTAATACAGAAAACTGGTTCTGGAGAGTTGGATCATTGCTGTGCAGAAAATGAACTATATGATTCCCAAGTCTTTGGAAATTTGGTGATGTGAGCAGAAGCAGCTCCAGAGAGCTTGCGGGGTGGTCCTCGGGAGAGGCAGGGGCAATTGGTTGGATACTGCTTGCTGCATTTAGGAAGATTTATGGAAAAATAGAGACAATGGCAGAACAAGAAGATTGGGAAAATATGCAATTTAAAGAGACAAAAAAACATTATTGAGAGCAGGAAGAGTTTTAGAACAGGTTATTAAGAACTGGAAGATTTTTAGAAAGGACATAATCCAAGGTAAAGAAAAGCCACCTTTGTTAAGTGACAGTAAGGATGTTCCCAGGGAAGAGAACGAGTCAGCCAGATCCCTCCAATCTGAGACTCCCAGGGGGCATGAAACAAGAGTGAAAAGGAAGTGTGTCTGGGACATCCTGCTGGAGAGAGGCCACCTGGGAAGTGATTTCTCAGCCTGGATGCACAGAAGCTACTGCTGCAGCTGGGTTTGAAAGGATGATGCTACCTCTTGAGCTCGCAGCAACCCTTGGCGATGTCCATGTGGTGCTGGTTTTACATGTATAAAGAATGCAAGAGTTAAGGGGCTAGAGAAACTACCACCAAGATTCCAGAAGCTAGCCTGTGAGGCCAGGTGATACATACCAGGGTTGGGTACCCCGCAAAGAGCCCCAGAAAGATTGATACATGAAGCTTTGAGAGTGGAGCCTATGCAACAAAGGAGACTCCAGGATGGTGGAAATGCCAGCTACTAGAAAGAAATGGAGCCAGCCTATGAGGGCCATGTTTGCTGCAAGTGATAGAGCCAGGAGGTGCCCAAGACTATTTAAGCCCAGATGATGCCAGGTGCCAGATGGTGTTATGTGTACCAGATACCAGGTTAGAACCAGCAGGTTTTGTTTCTTCAGAGGCATATCGGTGTTATTATGGGGCAATCTTTCCTTTCTGTACCCAATTCTTCCATTTTGGAATGGGAATGGTACTCTATGCTATTGTATGTTGGAAGTAGTTTACCTGCTTTTTGTTTTGCAGGAGCCCACAGCTAGGTTTGCCTTGAGTCTCAATGGAGACTTTGGACTTGGACTTTGGAACACAGTTGAGACTGTTAAGGCTGAGGTGACTTGAGGTTAGACTGAATGCATTTTCCATTATGAGATGGCCATAATCTTTGGGAGCAAGAGGTGAAGTGTTATGGTTTGGATCTAAATGTCCCCCAAAGGGCATATGTTTGAATATTGGATCCCCAACTGGTGGCACTCTGAAGAGAGATTATGAAACTTTGGGAGGCAGGATCTAGTTTGGCAGAAGTGAGCCACTGGAGATGGCTTTTGAAAGCTTTTACCCTGGACTTGTGACTCCAGTTACTCTCTACTTCGTGATACCAAAGATGTAAGGTTGTCTGCCATGGCCTCTCCATGCCTGCCAAGCTACCGTTCCTTCTACCTCTGTGGACTAAAATCCTCTAACTATAAGCCCCCAATAAATATTTTCTCCCCATAAGATCTCTTCCCTTATGTGTCAATTAGCTTGTTGTGCTGTGGTGGCTTGCATGTTACTGTGATACTGAAAGCTATGCTGCTAATATTTCAGATACCAGCAAGGCCACTCATGGTGGACAGGTTTCAGCTGAGCTTTCAGACTAAGACAGACTAGGGAGAAGGACCTGGCAGCCCAGTCCTGAAACAATTAGCTCTTGAAAACCCTATGAATGGCAGAGAAGCACTATCAGATATAGTACCAGAAAATGAGCCCTTCAGGCTGGAAGACATTCAAGAAATGACTGGAAAAGAGTTGCTTTCTCAAAGTAGAGTTGACCTTAATGACGAGAATGGAGTAAAGCCCCTTGGACCTCCATTTGCTGATGTGGCACCATTCAAAATTAGAAGAAACACAATGGCTAAAATAATGGCTCAAACATAAAAAGATCGTATGCATTGGCACAGTGTTGAGTGGTGTTTTGTTTTGTTGTACATAGGGTTGCTATGAGTCATACTGACTCAACAGTACCCAACAACAACAACAAAGATCTCTTCAGTCAGTTTTACTGGTACAACTACAATAGCTGACTAATATAATTATCATGGAATTAGCAATACCTTCTGGGAAATATCTAGTGTTTTGGGATAAAATGATGAAGCACTTTTCTAACAAATTGTCATGAGATTCAAAAACCTTTTTGAAAAATTAGTGAAATATTGCCCAGTTAATAGTAATCTCGAAATAAGCCTAATGATATTTATTAGAAATGCTTTTAAAAAATATAACCCGTAATCATTATCTGATTTCTTTCCCCATAAACTTCTCCTCCAGGAGAGAATTGAATTGGCTTTCTTAGGATAGTCCTCCCTAAGGCAAGTGTGAAATAAAACTTTGGCATACCCATAATCTGAGATGCTGCAACACAAATATTAAATCACGAATGATACAGATAAAATACTTTTCTGCTTCCACTACATGGACTCTGGTTTAGATGTAATAGTGTGATTAAAAGAAATCCCATGGGGGAAGAGAGAGAGAGAGGAGACAGAGAGAGGGGCAGAGAGACAGAGAGAGAGAGAGAGAGAAAGGAAGGAGAATATGAATGTCTCAATTTAGTAAAAGCTAAAAGCCAAAGGAAGACAGATTCTCTTTTACCTAGGGAAGAGAGAAGCTCAGATTGAGATGAGATGAAGAAAATCAGTTTGGAACTCATGACATAGACTTCTTTGACACCAAAAAATCAATTTTGAAGCCTCTACGTGAAGAATCCTTATCAGAAGGAAGTAAAAAAAAATCTGAATTTGCAAGGACAGGGAAAAAAGGATTGGGACTCATACAGATAGAACAAATAATGAAAAAATTTAAAGGGTTTATTAGAGGTTCCCCTGACTCTATTCTGAATGTTTGCTTTTCTTCCTGTTTAGTGTATTCACTGGCTGGGCAAGGCCTTTTTGGTTGAGTTCCTGAAGCACTGCCTTGAGAATATCACACTAGGAATACTCTGCAGTGAAGAAAGGATACAGGACAGAAGAAAGGCTGGTGTTTCAAAGCTACTAGCTGTAAAGTGTGGTAGGATCAGAGGGAGACTCCCTCCTGCCGTAAAGTTTGGCCTCTGATTATCAGGCTATTGTTAAGGGTATAGCAGCAGAGAGATAAAGTGAGGGTAATGACTCAGTCTGAGTCACAAAATAGCTTCAGCTCTTCCCATGGTGGCAGAAATGTAGAATCTGATTTTCCCAAAGAACAGTGACGTATTTTGTTAATTTTTATATTTGCCAAGTAACAAATGCAGATTAAGCAGGAGTCTTCTAAAATAGCATGTTAGCACAGGAGGAGAATTTCAGATGCATGACAAGCTTTTTAAGCCTTCTCTAATCAATCAATGAGAGAAGGACCCAGCAACCCACTCCCAAAAATCAATCCGCTATTGAAAACCCTATGAATAACAGAGAAGCACTGACAGGTGAAACAGTGTTTCACCTGTTGTACATAGGGTCACTATGAGTTGGACACCGACTCAACAGCACCTAACAACAACAATAATCAATCAATCAATCAATAGGCCTGTGTCTAATCTATCAGATTCTTCATCCCTAACCTAACCAGCAAACAAATGGAGCCTGTAACAAAAAAAAGAAAGCAGGATTTCTATGACCACAATTCCCTCATCTATTTCTATAATTCATTCAATAAATATTTGCTGATAACACACATATCTTAGACAATGTTTCATGAAGTATACAAAAATGAATAATGAGTAAGATGGGATCCCTTGTAATAAAAAAAATATACTTTTTCCTCAATAGGGACATAATATCCAAAGACAGATAATGACATAGAAGTTTAGAAGTTGCAAATTCTGTAAAAGTCAGAAAGAGCAGTATAAATAGAGGGAAATTTAAATATGAAAAAGTTGGTATTTAAAATCAGTGCACACGAATGGTCTACTCTATTTTTTCCAAAAGGATAGTTATTGGCATCATTTAGGAAAATATAAAGTCAGACTTAATCTGCATACATACACACACAGAAATGTCAGATGAATTTAAGAACTATAAATAAAATTATACTAGTACAGTATTAGGAAAATGTTCTTTTAGAACATTTTTGGATGTTTTGGTGCTAAAAAAGTTCTCTCTACCTATAAAAAGATATTCAGTTTTGATACTCTAAAAATAAGGTACTCTGAATAAAAATGTTCCCATATATGTAGTTAAAACCAAGTAATAGAAAAAATATTTGCAGCATATACAACGATGACAATCAGGAATATGACACATGATCAAAAATATGATGAATGTTTAATTTTTGTAGTAAAGGACACATTGCCCTAATTCCCCTCAAAATACTCCTGCTGGATTCAAACACACTTATCCCACCCTTCTTGTCACTTTCTGAAGCTATTCTGGAAGTTCTGTTTCATGAATGTCTTCAGTTGTTCTCTTAGGGCTGCCTTATTGTCCTGAATCCATTCAAAGCACCTACCTTTCATGATCATTTTGACTTTGGGGAAGAGTCAGAAGTCACACAATGCCAGATCTGGTGACTAAGGCAGATGAGGATACACTGTAATGTTTTTATTTGACAGAAATTGCTGTACTAGCAATGATGTATGTCACGGAGCATTGTCATGATGCAGGAGGAAAAGAAAGGCATTCACAAAAGAGGACTCCCAAATCCAGCCTCAATGGTGCATGCCTCTATTCCCAGTGATTTGGGAGGCTGAGTCAGGAAGATCGCAAGTTCAAACCCAGAGGCACTCTATATAACTTAACCACACCTTATCTCAAAAAAAAAAAATGTGCTGGAGGTGCAGGTCAATGGTAAAGCACATGCAAAGTTTGTGCAAGTGCTGGGTTCAACTCCAAACTACAAAAAAATAGAAGAAGAAGACTTTCAGAATTGTTTAAGAAAGTGGTCAGAATGATGGGATAAATGAGTTTGAAGCCGGGGGTTGTTCATACTTCATATGTTAAAAGTTTTTATTAAGCAAGGAAAGAAGATAGTTCAATATAAAATTGGGAAACAGATCTAAATCCAAAAAGTTACAGGAGAAATACTAATGACCAGTACATTATTCTTCCATTCATTCAACAATAATTTATTGAGTCTTATTGTTTATTTGGGCTGGGTAGAGCGCTGCTCTGCAGTCTCTGAGGTCCTGAGTTCGATTCCCAGCACCATAAAATGGGAGAAGGACATGGCAACCCACTCCCAAGGCAATCCCGAAACAGTCAGCCATTGAAAACCCTATGACGGTCACTATGAGTTGGACTCGACTCAGAGGGCACCTAACAGAAGACAGTAACATTGTTTGTTTGTTTTCAATACTGGGGTTTGATCCCAGGGTCTCATGCATACTAAGTGCTGTAACACTGAGCTATACTCCTAACTTGCCTGCAGCCGTAGCCCTGTGGCATCCGATCCCATCAGATTTTGGAAGCTAAACAAGGTCGGGCCTGGTTAGTACTTGGATGGGAGACCGCCTGGGAACACCAGTGTTGGGAGAGGGACCGACAACCCACTCCCAAAAATCAATCTGCTATTGAAAACCCTATGAACAACAGAGAAGCACTGACAATAGTGTTTCCCCTGTTGTACACAGGGTCACTATGAGTAGGATACCGACCCAATGGCACCTAACAACAACAATGTAATTTTAACCACCACCCTCTTTTTTTTTAGACAGAGTATTGCCAAGTTGTGCAAGGTGTCTCTGACTTCTAACTCCTGATCCTCTTCTTTCAGCCTCCTGAGTTGCTGGGATTTCAGGCTTGCACCATGACCCTTGGCCAATATATCTTTTATTTATCCAGCATTGCCCTAACAGGTAGGCAAATAGCAGTAAACTGGAGATACAAAAAGAAAATGAAGAGATAATTAAAGTAACAAATACACTCTGCTCATCAGATTGGCAAAAGTTTATAGAGATCGATAATATCAATTGCTGACAGAATATGTGAAAACAGACATACTCGTGATGGTTAGAAATGTAAATTAACATAGTTTTTTGAAATGTAGATTGGCAGTATACATAAAAGTTTTAATTTTTTCACATGATTTTTATAAGCAATCCCATTTCACTAAGACTATCCTACAGAAATATTCACACCTTATGCCAAGATATACAAACAATGGAAATTGAAGCTTCATTTATAGTTGGTAAAATTAGGAGATGGCTGGTTGTGGTGTGGTGTGGTTTGAATAGGAAATGTTACACACAAGCTTGCACACTGAAGGCTTAGCCCCCTGGTAGTGGTGCTATTTTGGGAGGTGCTGAAAATCTAGTTAGTAAGGCTTAGATGGAGAAAGTAGGTGATTGGGGCATGGCCTTGGGTCCTGTATCGTGCCCCAGCCCCTACTTGTCTCTCTTTTTCTGCTTCCTGCCATGATGTTCTGCCTTGGAGCCAGGGACCATGGCTTGAAAACTCTGACATTATGAGCCAAAGTTAATTTTTCTTCCTTTAATTGTTTCTCTTAGGTATTTTTTCACAATGACGAAACACTTGACTAACACAATCTGTTCTAATGGCAACAGTTTAAAAACTTTTGCTATATGCATATTATGGAATATTTAGCTACCTTTAAAAATATAGTAAATTATAAGTAATCAAATAAAAATCATCTAGCTGGGCACAGTGGAGCATACCTGTAATCCCAGGGATTCAGGAGTTAAAGGTGAGAGGATTGTGAGTTTGAGGCCTGTGTAATTTAGCAAGATCCAGAATCAAAATAAAAAAAATAAAAATGGGCTACAGTTGTGGCCCAGTGGCAGAGCACTTGCAAAGTATGTGCAGGACTGTGGGGTCAACCATGAAGTACAAAACAAAAAAATCTAAGTCATTATGCAAAAAGGTTGAAAAACAATTTGTGTTTAATAAGAGACATGTGTATTTGTGTGTGTGCATGTGTGTTTGTGTGTAACTGTGTACACAAATATGTATATGAGTGCTTGTGTGTTTGTGTGCAAGTGTGTACACATGTATGCATATGAGTGCTTGTGTGTGTGTGTGTGCATGCACGTGTATGCATACAAGGGGAGCTAGAAAGGGATACAACAAAGCTGTGGAGATTGCTGATCTCTGTGGGAGGAGAAGGTAGGAGTGAGAGAGACTTTGAGGTGTTTTTCTCTCCATGCATTGTTGATAATCAGATTGGAGAGAGATTCAGAGTATCTATTGGCTTTTGAATCAAACACTGTCTTCAAATTATGGTTCCCCTATATTCCAGATATACAATCTTGGATTTTCTTTTATGTAAAATGATTATGGTGGTTATGTCACACAACTTTTAGAATTCTGAGAATTGCATTGGGTAATCGAGGAAAGAAAACACTCAGAGAAGTATTTACATAAAATGTTAGTCATTAATAGGGTCTTGAATTGTTTGAACCAATCACAATGAGGATATATTCATTTGTTATTTGTGCAATTGAAAAAAACATAATTAAAAACACAGTTCAACAAAATGGTACAAGTTGAAGGCTATGAGAATTTAGGAGAGACAGATGCCTATACTGTTATTCTATTACACCATTGACATGCTTCTCTTTTGACTGCACCAAATGCAAATAGAGAAATCACAAATCTTATTGGACAGAACAATAACTGAGAATTTATATATATTCTTCTCTTATAAAAATATATAGAAGGTAACTGTGATAGGTTGTTGTTGTTGTTGTTAGGTGCCATCGAGTCGGTATCCAACTCATAGCGACCCTCTGTACAACAGGGGAAATACTATTGTCAGTGCTTCTCTGCTGTTCGTAGGGTTTTCAATGGCAGATTGATTTTTGGGAGGGGGTTGCCAGGTCCTTCTCCCAAGCCTATAGCTTCTGGTGTTCCCAGGTGGTCTCCCATCCAGGTACTAACCAGGTACTAACCAGGCCCGACCCTGCTTAGCTTCTGAGATCTGACGGGATCAGATGCCGCAGGGCTACAGCTGCAGGCACTGTGATAGGTAAGCACGTAGATATACAGATGGCTGGATAGATAGGCAAATGGATAGATAGACAAATAAATGGACAAATAGAGATTCTACTGCCCAGAATGGACAAAAGTAAGAAGTATCTCAGTTTAGAGCTAAGTTAAGTGCATTTCTGATAGGGAATGTTTTAATTTGTCTGTATATACCTCTGGTGAGGTTAATATTTCAAGACCAATTTTCAAATTTCAGATAGTTTTAGAATAAAGTTTAAGGATAACTTTCATTATAATGGCATAATTCTTAGATCTGGATGTTTGAATTTAACACTGATTCATAAAGTTTTTTATGGTTAAAGCTATTTTACATAAAGTCAAAAAGTCAATACCTTCAGTGTCATGCATTCCTCAGTAATTGTACAACACCATCATCTTCCATGTGTTATGCCTGAAATGCATTCAATAAATATCAAAGTTTAAAAGTATATATAGAGAAGGTCAAGTGTGGTGGCACAGTACTGTAATCCCAGAATTCAGGAGGCTGAGGCAGGAGGCTAGAGGCCAGCCTGGACTACATAGTGAAATTGTATCTCAAAAAAAAATGAAGAAAGAGAAAGAAGAAAGAAAGCAAGAAAGCAAGAAAGAAAGAAAGAAAGAAAGAAAGGAAGGAAGGAAGGAAGGAAAAGAAAGAATGAAAGAAAGAAAGAAAGAAAGAAAGGAAGGAAGAAGAGAGGGAGGAAGGGGAAGAGAGAGAGAGAGAAAATAGAAAAATAGGTGGACCAATTAATTATTGTGTATGTTTTAAGTTTTCTTTTTTTAACTTGGGAAGTTAGACAAATCCATACAGAATTATCCTGAAGAGTCACTTAGTAGCTAAAGCAATTCTGAGTTGCTGTTGAAATAATTCCAATCCAAAGAAAACATATATTTTCCCAGATGATCTCTATTATTCTAAGTTATGTTTAAACTTTCAAAATGTGTTTTTTCAACCATTTCTTTCTAAATTGATTATTCTTTAAGAAAGGGATCACTGTTACACAATCTTGCTAAATCATAAGCATCACTTCAGCAGCTTATTGAAATTACAGATCCCCAGAGTCCTCCATTGGATACCTTGATTCAGTTGGTCTATGACAAGGATATGACAAGAGAACCTTCAGCTTGAACAAGAATCTTGGGCAATTCTCTTGACTATGCAAATCAGGTAGGTAAATGCTGAGTTAGATTATCTCTGCCATGAGCTAGCCCTGTGTTTCATGTTCTTGTTGTTGTTGTTGTTAGATGCCATCAAGTCAGGTCCAACTCATAGCAACCCTATATGCAACAGACTGAAATGCTCCCCAATTTTGTATCAGGCACATGATCTTTTTTATGTTTAAGCCCATTGTTGCAGTCACTGTGTCTATTCATCTAGTTGAGGGTCTTCCTCCTTTTCATTGACCCACCACTATCCCAAACATGATGTCCTTCTCCAGGGATTGGTCCCTTGTGACAACATGTCCAAAATCCATCAGACACAGTCTAGCCATCTTTGCTTCCAAGGAGCACTCTGGTTGCTCATCCTCTAGGATAAATCTGTTGGTTCTTTTGGCAGTCCATGGTATATTCAATATTCATTTCCAGCATCATAATTAAAAAGTGTCAATTCTTCTCCTGTCTCCTTTATTCAAAGTCCAGTTTTCACAACCATAAGATGTGACTGAAATTATCATGGCATGAGTCAGGCGCACTTTCATCTTCAATGTGACATCTGTACTTTTCAACACTTTAAAGAGATCTTTTGCCACAGCTTTTCCCAGTGTGATGCATCCTTTGATTTCTTCACTGGTGCTCCCATGGGTGTTGATTATAGAACCAAGGAAAGCAAAATCATGGACCATCTCAATCTTTCCTCTATTTGTCATGAGGTGGTACACTGACCCAGCTGCAAGGATTTTTGTTTGGTGATGTTGAGGTGCAGTCCATACTGATGGCTATGTTCTTTGATCTTCATCAGTAAATGTTTCAAATCCTCTTCACTTTCAGCAAGCTGTGTTGAGCCATCTGTATAATGCAGATTGTTAATGAGTCTTTCTCCAGTCATGGAGCCACATTCTTCTTCATAAAGTCTAGCTTCTCAGATTATTTGCTCAGCACAGGGAATAAAGAGGTACAGTGAAAGGATACAGCCCTGATGCACTCTTTTATTGACTTTAAATCCAGCAATGTTTTCTTGTTCTGTTCAAATGTCTGCCTCCTGGTCCATGTACAGATTCCTCATGAGTACCATTATGTGCCATGGTAATCCCATTCCTTGCAATGTGATCCATAATTTATTGTGATAACACAGTAAAATGCCTTGGCATAGTCAATAAAATATACATAAGCATCTTTCTGCTATTCTCTCCTTTCAGCTAATATGCATCTGACATCAGCAATGATGTCCCTGGTTCCACACCCTCTTATGACTCTGTCTTGATTTTCCAGCAATTCCCCGCTATATACTGCTGTAGTTGCTTTTGAAAGATCTTTAGCAAAATTTTACTTGCGTGTGATATTAATGATATCCTACAACAATTTCCACATTTGGTTGGATCACTTTTCTTGGGTATAGACACAAATATAGGTCTCTTCCTGTGAACTGACCAGAGAGCTGTTTTCCAAATGTCTTGGCATAAGCAAGTGAGCATCTCCAGTGCTGCATCTGTTTGTTGAAATATCTCTATTGTTATCTCACCAATTCTTGGAGGCTTGTATTTCACCAATGCCTTCAAGGCAGCTTCCATTTCATCTTTCAGTGCTATTGGTTCCTGATCATATGCAACCTCTTGATATGGTTGGTCATCCACCAATTTGTTTAGGTATAATGACTCTGTGTATTCTTTCCATCTTCTTTTGATATTTCCTATGTCAGTTAATGTTTTCCTTGGAGAATCCTTCACTATTGTCACTTGGTGCTTGAATTTTTTCTTCAGCGCCTCAAACTTGAGAAAAATTAGAGTGTTCTTCTCTTTTGGTTTTCTATCTCCAGCTCTTTGCACATGTCATTATAATATTTGATTTTGTCTTCTTGAGCTGCCCTTTGAAATCTTCTGCTTAGTTCTTTAACTTCAGCATGTCTTCCTTTGACTTCAGCTTCTCAAACTTCAAGGGCAAGTTTCAGAGTCTCTTTGATATAATTTGATCTTTTCTCTTTTTTCCTGTCTTTTTAATAGCTTTTTGCTTTCCTCATGAATGATGTCTTTGATGTCATGTCTCAACTTGTCTGGTCTTCAATCATTAGTGTCTAATGCATCAAACCTGTTCTTGAGATGCTCTCTGAACTCAGGTGGGATATACTCAAGGTCATACCTTGGTCCTTGTACACTTGTTCTAATTTTCTTCAGTTTCCATTTGAACCTGCCTATGATCAGTTGATAGTCTGATCTACAATCTGCAACTGGTCTTGTTCTGACACTTGATATTGAGCTTTTCCATCATCTCTTTCCACAAATGTAGTCAATTTTTTTCCTATATGGTCCACTTGGTGAAGTTCATGTGTTTAGTCACCATTTATGTTGGTGGAAAAATGTATTTGCAATGAAAAAGTTATTGGTTTGACAAAATTCTACCATGAGATTTCCAGCATTATTTCTGTCACGAAGGCCATATTTTCTATCTACTGAGCCTCTTCATTGTTTCCAACTTTTGCATTCTGTTGTTGTTAGGTGCCGTCAAGTCGGTATCCAACTCATAGCGACCCTCACAGGGTTTTTAATGGCTGACTGTTTCGGGATTGCCTTGAGAGTGGATTGCCAGGTCCTTCTCCCATTTGTGTGGTGCTGGGAATTGAACTCAGGACCTCAGAGACTGCAGCGCAGGGCTCTACCAACTGAGCTAAATCCCAGCTTTGCATTCTAGTCATGAGTAATTATTAGCACACCTTGATTACATCTTTGATATATGTTAAATTGCAGTAGCTGGTAAAATTTTCTTTATCTTCATTTGTAGCCTTAGAGATGATGGGTGCATAAATTTGAATGCTGATTTAGATTATTTCTGTCATAAGCCATGACTCTATTTTATAAGAAGCAGTTAATCCACAAGGTATTTGATGAATTTTTCTTTTTCTTATACTTTAAATTTCTCTTGGCTATTTTGAGTCTCATACTTTTCCATAGAATTTTGATCAGCTTATCAATGTCCACCAAAAACAAAAATGAAAAAAGTAAATACCGAACTAAATTATAAATTAACTATATATTATATATATTAATTATGTCTGCAGCTGTAGCCCTGTGGCATCCAATCCCATCAGATATCAGAAGCTAAGCAGGGTTGGGTCAATACTTGGATGGGAGACTGCCTGGGGACATCAGGTGCTGTAGGCTTGAGAGAAGGACCTGGCAACCCACTCCCAAAAATCAATCCACCATTGAAAACCCTATGAACAGCAGAGAAGCACTGACAATAGTGTTTTGCCTGTTGTATGCAGGGTCACTATGACTTGGATACCAACTTGATGGCACCTAACAACAACAACAACATATTAATTATATAATTATATAATTATAAATTAAATTATAAATTAATTTGATTAGGCTTCATTTTTACATTATTGAGTTCACTCATCCATACTGAGATCCAATAGCATTGATGTTCAAGCATTTCCTAAGTGTATGCCCTTCAAAAAAAATTCAAAATTTTCTCTATAAAAGTTATGCATGCTTTTTGTAGATTTATTCCTAAATAGTTGTTAGTTTTTAGTGCTAACCTGAACAGAATTTCTTGAGTGTGGGTGTTGGTGTGAAAGACAGGAAGAAATATGTTATACAAAGATCTATGAAACATTATAGGTTTAAAAGCAGTAATATAAAGCATCCATGTACTTCCTTCCCCTCAAGAAATAGGACTGACTAGAATCCCACGTTTTTGTCTCTGATCTTATCCCTCTTTGTCCTCCAAAGTTAAAACTTCTACCTTAAATTTTGTATTAAACACTCTGGTGTTTTTCTTTACAGTGTTTTCACATATCCACAAACAGTATATTGATTAGATCTCTATAGTGTTATATTCTAGAAAACAAATATGTTATTTTTTTCAATTTAGCCATATTAATGCATGTGAGAGTTGTTCAACCATTTTTCCTGCCATGATGTGTTTCCTACTGTGAACATGGGTGAGAGAAACCTGACACAGCTGAAGACAAGATCAATGAAACAGGAGGAAGATCGCTCCCCTTAACAAGAACCCCTCCCCTTGATGCAGTGTCCAGTAACTGCTGTATCCACCATTTTCAGCAGTGTCTGTAGATCTCAGCAGTGCCTACATTTCTCCACACAGTGTCTAGATGTCTTCAGCTTCCACAGATCACTGCAGTGTCCACAGAGTTCTGACATCCACAGAAATCCTCAATGTCCACCATTTGCAGTATCTGCAGCTTACAGCAAAGTTCATAGCAATCTACAGACATCTGCAGATGTACTAAGCTGTCTGCAGTTTGACACAGGTCGTTAGAGATGTCCACACCCTCAATGATGGGCCTACATGACTCATGACCTCCACCTCAGATGCATAAATACTGCTGTTCATGGATCTTCACTGGCCTGCTTTCTGATCTGTATATCAGAAATCATGTAACTTTCTTTCTCTTTACCTATCTCCCTCTCCTCAAGCTGACCTAACTCCCAGCCTGCTCCTCCTTTCCTCTCTCACTGAAGTCCCCAACCTGTTCACTCTAAGCTTATCTGCTCTGGCCTACACTATCTTCCTTTTAATTCTAAATAAATAAACCATCTTCTAAGTCTGGGTCTGTTTGGAAAGTCTTTTACAGAGAAGACTAAAGACCAAGGTTTGCTTTCCACTTTCTAGATCTCTCCCAAGCAAGGCAGTAATGCAAGGCCCTGGACCCATGCTCCCCACTAACATCAGGACCCTATTTGCTTCCCCCACTCACCAGAACATTTTGGATGTATCCTTTGGCTTGGATATTAGTCATCTCAGGGCATACAAACTAGAGAGTCTCTGGTATATAGAAGAACCTGCTAAGTATGGCCAGCAGAAGCTCCAGGTATGCAAACAAGACAGGTTCCTCTAATGCAGGCAACCTCTCAGACATCTAACATGGATTGGTCTAGGCTCAACATCAACATGAACAGTAGGAAAGATGGAAAGACAAGAGATTTCAATTTATCCTAACTATTCCTTCCACCTGGCAGGCTCCATTATTAGGGAAGACAGAAAAAACTTGCTCCAATATTTTTCAGGCTTTTTCATCTTCTATTTTTTTCTTTTTCAATTTTCCTTTTGTTTTTTCTCTTTTAACATATTTTTTGTCTTCTTTTAATTTTTAATTTTTTTCTTTTTCTCTTTTGCTACTTGTTTATCTCTTTCTATTCACTATACATTTAGTATTATTTTTACTTTATCTTTTTTTAGAAAATCTTAGGTTTTTAATTTTATTCCCTTTCTTAGGTTTATCTAAGTTGCATATACATTTTTATTTATTGTGCATTCAGATTTTTATCTCTTGCTCTTTTCTATCCTTTTTCCTTGCAGTCTTCATCTTTAATTTTCTTTTCTCTTTCTTTTATTTGGCCTTGCTTCTTCTTTCTTTTTTCATTTCCCTGCTCTTTTTTTTTATTTTTAGACTCATTATTTTTGCTTTTACCCTTAACATTTTTAAATTTCATGGCTTACTCTACATTATTGTTGCTGTTTTCTGTTCTATGGTCACTAGTGGTGTAGTTGTTCTTGTTAAGTGCCATCAAGTCGAGTCTGACTCATAGCAACCCTCATAGGGTTTTCAATGGCTGACAACCAGAGTGTTCCTTGAAAACAAGGATGGCTAGACTGTGTCATATGTATTTTGGACATGTTGTCAGGAGAGACCAATCCCTGGAGAAGGACATCATGTTTGAAAGAGTCACAGGTCAACGAAAAAAAAGAAGACTTTAGAATAGATGGATTGATACAGTGACTGCAAAAATGGGCTTAAACATAAAAGAATCATGGTGATAGCACAATGTCAGAAAGTGTTTTGTTCTGTTGTATATATGGTCTTTAAAAGTTGTATCTGACTCAATGGCACCTAATAACACCAACATAAATAAGGAAGAAAGAGAAAAGTAAACAATATGAAACCAACCAAAAATCACCCAACACAATTATAATACAATCTCAATAATAATCTTAAATATAGTCTTAACTCTCCAATGAAATGATATAGACTAGCTGAATAGATAAAAAATAAGATCCAATGGATTCTTGTTGCAAGATCCAATGGATTCTTGTTGCAAGATCCAATGGATTCTTGTTGCAAGAAACACATCTCATTGGCAATGACATACACAGAGTAAGAGTGAAATGATGGAAGTCAGTATATCAAGGAAACAGAAACCAGAAAAAAGTAAGAGTAGCCTTCCTTATGTTAGGCAAATTTGACTTCAAGCCAAAATCAGTCAATTCAGAAGCAATAAGGAAGGTCATTACATATTAATAAAGGTAATAATCCATCTAGAAGAAGCAATGACTACTAATATATATGAACTGAACATTGGATTTTAATATCCCACTCTCATCAATAGAGAAAACATCCAGACCAAAAAATTAACAAGGAAACTTTAGAGTTAAACTGCACTATAGATCAAATGGCCTTAATAGACATCTATAGAATACTTCATCCAATAGCTATGCAATATACATTCTTCACAGAAGCCCATTGAACATTCTCTAAAGTAGATTATATTTTAGGTCATAAAACAAGTATTAACAAATACAGAACAATTAAAATAATTTCTTATATCTTATCAGATCAAAATAGAATTAAACTAGAAATCAATAGCAAAAGAAACTACAGAAACTGTACAAATATACTGAGATTGAATGTAGTTGTTATTGTTGGGTGTCATGAAGAATCAAATGAAAATGAAAACACAGCTTACCAGAACCTTTGGGATACAACAAAGATGATTCTAAGAGGGAAGTTTATAGTTAGAAGTGTTTACATTAAAAAATCAGGATTCAAATAAATAATTTAATGATGTACCTCAAGGTCTTAGAAGAACAAAAACATTCCAAACCTCAATTCAGTGGGTGGAAAGAAATAATGAAGATCAGAGTCAAAATAAAATGGAGCACTAAAAGAACAATATAAAGAATGAATAAAATGAAGAATTGGTTTTTTGAAAAGATAAATAAGAGCAGCAAACACTTAGCCAAAAGAAAGAGTGAAAAGATCCAAATTAATAAAATTAGAGATGAAAAAGAGGACATTACAAACAGCTGGTAATTAAATCCAGTAGATAAAGGAAC
>VMDO01018344.1:0-32391 GCA_007922755.1 Pedetes capensis
AAGTAGTTTATTTTTTTCCTATGGGGCTTGATAAGCTGATTCTAAATTTCTATGGAAAGTCAAAGAGCCATAAGTTTTAAGACAAGATTGTAAAGAAATGGAATGAAATTTGAGGACTCAATTCTCTTATATATTCAGTTGTAAAGTTAACACTTTGTTAAATTAAGCAGACATAGACAAGTATACTAAAGGCACAGAATACAAAATTAAGCAAGATATAAGGATACATAATTTATAACAAATTGACATTACAGGGCAGTGGGGAAAGATTGTACATTCACTAAATTATAATAGATCAATTGAATATCAACATGGGAAATGATATAATCATTCAGTCTAACTCTCATTGTATTAGGGTTCACCAGAGAAACAGAATCAATATCATACACACACACACACACACACACACACACACACGGCCATCCACTCACACAAAATTATATTTATTATATCGAATTTCTTGACACAGCTGTGGGGCCAAGAAGCCCCATCATCTGCCATTTGCAAATTGGAGACCCTGAAAAGTTGATGCTATAAATTCTCACCCTATTCTGATGGCATGAGAACTAAGAGCACCAAAGTTGTAAATCCCAGTCCAAGGGCAGAAGACAAAAGTCTCAGCTCTATCAGTTCCCTATTTTGCCCAGAAAGGTACTGAAGTAATATTGTTGAATAAACAATGAATGCTTTCTTTGGTAGGAAAAAAATATAATAGGGCAAAAAGTATACTAACAATTAAGGAAAACATGGACAAAAATACATGAGTCAAAAAAAAAAAAACACTAATGAAAATTGTTGTTGTTGTTAGATGCCATCGAGTGGAGTCCAACTCATAGTAACCCCATGTACAGCAGACCGAAACACTTCCCTATTCTGTGCCAGGTATATGATCTTTTTTATGTTTAAGGCCATTGTTGCAGACACTCTGTCAATCCATCTGGTGAAGGGTTTTCCTTTTTCTTCGCTGAACTGCCACTCTCACAAACATGATGTCTTTCTCCAGGAATTGGTCTCTCCTAACTATAGGTCCAAAATATATAAGACACAGTCTAGCCATGCTTGTTTCCAATGAGCTCTCTGGTTTCACTTCTTCTAGGACAGACATGTTTGTTCTTTGGCTGTTCTTGTTGTTGTTGTTGTTAGGTGCCGTTGAGTCGAGTCCGACTCATAGCGACCCTATGTACAGCAGGTTGAAACACTTGCCGATTCTGTGCCAGGCAAACGATCTTATTCATGTTTAAGCCCATTGTTGCAGACACTGTGTCAATCCATCTGGTGGAGGGTTTTCCTCCCAAACATGATGTCCTTCTCCAGGGATTTATCTCTCCTGACTACATATCTGAAATATGTAAGATGCAATATGGCCATTTTTGCTTCCAAGGAGCACTCTGGGTTGCACTTCTAGGACAGATTTGTTGGTTCTTTTGGCAGTCCATGGTAAATTCAATAGACATCTACAGCACCATAATTCAAAAGCATTAATTCTTTTCTTTTCTTTTTTAATGCATCAATTCTTTTCCTGTCTCCCTTGTTCAATGTCCAGTATTCACAACCATAGGATGTGAATGAAAATATCATGGCATGAGTCAGGTGCACCTTCATCTTCAATGTGACATCTTCACATTTTTCTGGGAAAAGCTGTGGGAAAAGATCTAAAGAGATCTTTTGTCACAGCTTTTCTCAGAAAAATGTGTCTTTTGATTTTTTGACTGTTGCTTCCATAGGTGTTGATTATAGAGACAAGCAAAGGAAAATCTTGGATAACCTCAATCTTTTCTCCATTTATTGCAACGTTGCACACTGACCCAGGTATAAGGATTTTTGTTTTTTTTTTGATGTTTAGTCACAATCCAAACTGAAGGCTATGATCTTTGATCTTCATCAGTAAACGTTTTAAATCCTTTTCACTTTCAGCAAGCAGAGTTGTGTCATCTGCATAATACACGTTGTTAATGAGTCTTCTTCCAATCCTGATGCCACATTCTTCCTCATAAAGTTCAGCTTCTCGGATTATTTGCTCAGCGTATAAATTGAAGAGAGATGGTGAAAGTACACAGCCCTGACACACACCTTTCTCAAACTTTAAACCAGGCAGTGTTTCTTTGTTCTATTTGAACAACTGCCTCCTGGTTCATGTACAGGTTCCTCATGAGTACATTTAGGTACTCTGGTATTCCCATTTACTGAAGTGTTACCCATAATTTGTTATGATCCACATGGTCAAATGCCTTTGCATAGTCAATAAAACATAGATAGACATCTTTCTGATATTCTCTGCTTTTGGCTAATATCCACCTGCCATCAGCAATGATGTCCCTGGTTCCCCACCCTCTTCTGAATCCCACTTGCTTTTCTGGCAATTCCATGTTTATATACTGCTACAGTTGCTTTTGAATGATCTTTAGTAAAATTTTGCTTGTGTGTGATAATAATGATACTGTCCAATAGTTTCCACATTCAGTTGGATCCCCTTTTTTTGGGAATAGGCACAAATATGGATCTCTTCCAGTCAGTTGGCCAGGTAGCTGTTTTCCAAATCTGTTTATGCCAAATTGGCATAAACATGTTAACACCTCCAGTGGTGCATCTGTTTGTTGAAACATCTCTATTGATATTCCATCAATTCCTGGAGCCTGTGTTTCAACAGATCTTTCAAGGCAGCCTCCACTTCTTTCAATACCATTGGTTCCTCTTCATATGCACCCTCTTGAAATGGATGGTCATCTACCAATTCTTTTTTTGTATAATGACTCTCTATATTCCTTCCATCTTCTTTTGATGTTTCCTGCATTGTTTAATATTTTCCCTGTATAATCCTTCACTATTGCACCTCAAGTCTTGAATTTTTTCTTCACATCCTTAAGCTTGAGAAACTCAGAGTGTGTCCTTCCCTTTGGGTTTTCTGCCTCCAGCTCTGTGTACATATCATTATAGTATTTGTTTTTGTCTTTTCGAGATTTTGAAATCTTTGGTTTAGTTCCTTAAACTCATCATGTCTTCATTTTACTTTAGCTGCTTGATGTTCAAGGCCAAGTTTCAGAGTCTCTTTTGACATGTAATTTGGTCGTTTCTTTTTTTTCTTGTCTTTCAAATAACCTTTTGCTTTCTTCTTGAATGATATCTTTTATGTCATGCCACAACTCATCTGGTCTCTGATCATTTGTGTCTAATGCATTAAATCTGTTCTTGAGATTGCAGAAGCTGGTAGAAATCTTTCCTTTCTTCATTTGTAGCCTTAGTGGTGGGTGCATAAATTTGAATAATAGTCATATTATCTGGCCTTCCTTGTATGTATGAATATTATTCTATCACTGACAACATTGTATTTCAGGACAGATCTTGAGAAGTCTTTTATGATGATGAATGCAAGCCCATTTCTATTTAGTTTTTCATTCCCAGCACAGTAGTACGTATGATTATCTGACTCAAAATGGCCCACACTAGTCTATTTTAGCTCACTGATGCCTCAAATGTCAAAGTTTATGTGCGCCACTTCCCTTTTAATGATTTCTATTTTCCTAGATTCATATTATGTGCATTCCATGTTCCAATTATTAATGGATGTTTACAGTTGTTTCTCCTAATTTTCAGTGGTGCCACATCAACAAATGGAGGTTCCTGGGACTTTACTCCATTTACATCATCACAGTAGACTCTTCTTTGAGGAGGCAACTCTTCCCCAGTAGTTTTTTGAGTGCCTTCCAACCTGGCAGTGTGTGTGGGGGGGGCTCATTTTCCAGCACTATATCTGACAGTGTTTCTTTGCTATACTTAGGGTTTTCCATGGCTACTTATTTTGGGAGTGGTTACCAGTGCCTCCTCCCTAGTCTGCCTTAGTCTGGAAGCTCAGCTGAAACCTGTCTACCATGGGTGACCCTGATGGTATCTGAGATACCAGTGGCATATCTTTCAGTCTCATCTCAATACACAAGCTCCCACAGTGCGGCAAACTGACAGATGTTTGGGGGAATGAAATTTAGAAAGTATTTAAAATGTAATAGTAATGAAGATGTGGTATTTAAGTATCTTATGGAAAAAATAAGAGAAACTTAAAGATTTCAATTTATACATTAGTGAAGAAAGATTCAAAATCAATTACCTTAAGTATCTATCTCAAGATCTTATAGAAGAAACAAACTAAACTCAAATAAATGCAAACTGTACTAACCATTTGGGTAAAGATTGACAAATCAAGTTACATCACAATTATGAGATTTCATTGATCTAATGACAGAATTAAGAGAGTGTTACAGAAATTCTCAAGTGACAATGTGTTTTCACTATTTCAATGTCTTGGTAGAAAATTATGCTACTTTAAGTATTTGGGCAGCATAAAGGAAATGCAAATCAAATCTACAGTGGGATTTCATCTCACCCCAGTTAGAATGGCTAACATCAACAAATCAACCAACAATAAATGCTATTGAGGACACAGAGAAAAGGAACACTTTTACACTACTGGTGAGACTGTAAGTTAGTTCAGCTATTGTGGAAATCAGTGTGGAGTTTCCTCAGAAAACTAAAAATAGAACTGCTAAATGATTCAGCTATACCACTTCTTGGAATATACCCAAAGGAAGATAGGACATCATAGCACAGGGACACCTGCACTTTCATGTTTAGTGCAGGACTCTTCACAATTGCAAAGCAATGGAATCAGCCAAGATGTATGTCAACAGATGATTGGATTAAAAGATGGGGTATATATGCATAAGAGACTATTATTCAGCAGTTAAAAAAGAATGAAATTGTCTTTTGCAACAAAATGGATGAAACTAGAGATCATAATTTTAAGCAAAATAACATAGACTTGAAAAGAGAAAATGTGCATCATGGCTGTATACTTTCACCTTCCCTCTTCAATCTCTTTGTTGAACAAACAACCTCAGAAGCTGGGCATTATGAAGGAAAATAAATGTGGCATTAGGATTGGAGGAAGACTCATTAATAACTTGTGTTATGCAGATGCACAACTGTGCTTGCTGAAACTAAAAAGAATTTGAAACATTTATTGATGGAGATAAAAGAACACAGCCTTCAGTATGGATTGCACCTCAGCATCAACAAGACAAAAATCCCTATAATTGAGTCAGTAAGCAACTTCTTGATAAATGGAGAAAAGCTTGAAGTTGTCCAAGATTTTGCTTTACTTGATTCTACAATCAGCACCCATAGAAGCAGCAGTCAAGAAACTAAAAGGTGCATTGCATCGGGAAAAACTGTTACAAAAGAGCTCTTTAAAGTGTTGTAAAGATGTTCCATGGAAGACAAAGGTGTGCCTGACTCAAGCCATGATATTTTCAGTTGCATCACATGCTTGTGAAAGTTGGACATTGTATAAGGGAGACAGGAGAAGAATTGATACTTTTGAATTATGGTGCTGGAGATGTATACTGAATATACCATGGACTGCCAAAAGAACCAACAGATCCATCCTAGAAGAAGTGCAACCAGAGAGCTCCTTAGAAGCAAGGATGGCTAGACTGCATCTTATGTATTTTTGGACATGTTGTCAGGAAGGACCAATCCCTGGAGAAGGACATCACGTTTGGGAGGTGGCAGGTGTACGACAAAAAGGAAAACCCTCAAGTAGATGGATTGAGGGGCTGGAATTTAGCTCAGTTGGTAGAGTGCTGTGTTGCAGTCTCTGAGGCCCTGAGTTCAATTCCCAGCACCACAAAAATGGGAGAAGGACATGGCAATCCACACCCAAGGCAATCCCGAAACAGTCAGCCATTGAAAACCCTATGAGGGTTGCTATGAGTCAGATACCAACTGGACAGCACCTAACAACAACAACAGATGGATTGACACAGTATCTGCAGCAATGGGCTTAAATTTAAAAATGACCTTGTGCCTGGCAGCATGTCTTTCTGTTGTACATATGGGTCACTATGAGGCAAACCCGACTGGATAGCACCTAACAAAAACATGTAGGAGTTAGATCTACCTTAAGGAGAAATATATATTTATATAATTACATACCTATATATAAACAAATATGGGAGAAGGAACGGGCAATCCACTCCCAAGGCAATCCCAAAACAGTCAGCCATTGAAAACCCTATGAGGGTCGCTATGAGTCGGATACCGACTCAACGGCACCTAACAACAACAACAACAACATATAAACAAATGTACATATCTAAGATTGGAAAATATAAGGGGACCCAACATGAGGTGAGAGGGGGACTAATGGAAGGAGGAAATGGGGTGGGTGAGCAAGGGAGGGGGAACAGCATAACAGGGTAAAGAGGGAGGGGTAAAGTGCAAAGTACAGGATGTAACTCTATGAAAATCCCATAACACATCCCACTGTACTACATTCAATTAAAACACTAGCATACCTCATAAATGTCTACCATTATTGATACATGCTAATCAAAAAGGTTTTGCATATAGTTTAAAGAGATAAAAATGTTAACAACCTGTTTTTAATAATTACACACTATATATGAACTGAATTATCACTCTGTACCCCACATATAATATGTATAAGTAAAATATTAATAAAAAGAATTTGGGCAGTAATTGAGCATTAACATAGACAAAACATTTAACTGATTGCAAAATGACAGATTCCATTGCAAGGAGGTCATTTCTTCTTCTAGACATTCTTCATTGAAGTTATTCCTCAGTCTAAAAACACATATATTCATTTCTACTGGGACAGTAACATTATTAAATTTAATAGTTTTTAATTTTATTAATACTCCCATGTGATGACTTCTCTTATTATTGTGTTTTTATTCATAATAAATTTTAGTTCCAAGTATAAGAAATATGTTTTAGTAATTTCCTTTGTGATAGAAACTTAGAACATTTATTAGAATTATTTGCTATGTGACAATTTAGTAATTTATTGCTATTCCCATTATAAAGTTTAAACTTTTGAATCCTAAGAAAAATTGTGAGTAAGAGTAGCTTCAAGAATTCTACCCTCTAAATTTCAAATTTTGATGTATGGACATTATTGACTTCAACAAAATTGGTCAGTTAATATTCAATTTCTTGGTCACTTGGGAAAAGAGGAATAGAAAGACTATTTATTGAGTCATGTTATAATTTTGCCCATCTTTATATTTAATCAGCTAACCAGTCTAACTATAAATACTATAACCTCATTGCCAATATAAGTACAGAGATTTAAATTTTTTATCTAAAGTCATATGGCATTAAGTCATGAAGCCTGATTTTAAGTATATGGATAGGTGATGACCTCAAAGCTCATGAAACTGCCTTCACCAAGGTTATAAGTAGCTTCCATTTTGCCACCATCATCTTTTTCTACCAGTCTATAATATTTGCAAAACTGATCACTCCTTCCTTCCTGAAATCCATTTTCTTGAGTTGCCTAACACCAAATCATGTTTAACTTCCTCCTTTTCAATATCCTTTGCTGATTCCACTTTCTCTCTTGACCTTCTTAATGTTAAAATGCTTTGGATTAGTCTTGAGACCTCTCTGCATCTCTGTTAAAGATCCCTTTCTGTGGATCCTAATTTTCCTACAAGTTTAAGATCCCTTTCTGTGGATCCTAATTTTCCTACAAGTTTAAATGTTATATCTATACCAATGACTGGTCCTTATCTCTCTTGTTAGACTTGAATAGCCAACTACTTCTTTGATTTGTCCACTTGGGTATGTAATAGACATCTCAAATTTATCTTAGTTAAAACCAAATTTTAGGTTTACTAGCTCCTTCCAATATTCTCCTACCTCAATTGATGTCATTATCTCATTACTGCAACCACCCTCTTCCCAGATACGTTCAAAGCCTAGAAGTCATTTAGACTGTTTTCTTCCTCTAATTTTCCACATCCAACCAAAGAGCAAGGCCTGTCATCTGTCTCCAACATACATTTTATATTAGTCCTCTTCTCTCCATCTCCACTACTATCACCCTAGTATAAGACAAGATTCCTGCCAAATGTACCTAAGTCAGCCACACAATCACTACTGTTTTTCCTCCTCAATTCTCCACCTAGTAATTTTACATACCAAATAAGACCAAATTGTAGTCCCATTTGCCTTCAGTCATTTCCCACCCTACATAGAATAAAATTCAAATTGCTTATGCTTTATAAAGTATGATACCCTCCCTACATGTCCTTCTCTGACTTCATTTCAAAACATTTCCACTGCATCACCTGCTAATTACTGCAGTTGTATAGGATTATATTCTGTTGCTTAGTCACACCACACATTTCCACTGAAGCGCCTCCTCTATTTCTTACTTCTCTCTTGATAATGATCGAGTCTCAGATCTTTGAATGCTTGGCTCTTTCTTGTCATGGAAGTCTCAACTTGGGTATTACCATCTTGGAGAAGACTTCCCTGACCTCTCATTTTGAGTTGGATTCCCCCAGTTATTCTCTGTTACTTTTTCTTGTTTCATTTTTTTCTTTTCTCAGTCTCTTTTGATCATTTATCTGTTTATTTTCTCATTCTCTCATCTCCCATTTTGGTGGCTGTCAGAAATTACTAAAGATATTTATTGTGATCTTTGACTTATGACACACTGTCATCATGGTTCTTGAAATGTACCTATTTTCTGTCTTGCTGATGTTTGAGTATAGGCCCATGGGACTGAAGATTTCTCTTACTTGTTAACCACTGCTTTGTCAACAATTAGAACAGTACCTGTTTGGACCTCAGTAAGAGTTTGTGGAATATGTGAAATAATAAGTATAGGCCTGTCATTGTGCATCAGTTTATGTCACAGTCATTTCTATATAAAATTCAATAAGAATTCATTAAGAAGGAAAGAAAATTAAGACACAGTTTCATATGTAGCCTCACCTGACCTTGAAATTACACTCCTCTTGCCTCAGCCTCTTGAGTGCTGGGATAACAAGTTTATACCACCCTACTGGCTAAAAAGAAATGTTTTTATAAATGACACAAATATTCATCTAGTACCCATATAAAAATCCAGGAGTTTTCCTTTACTCCTTGAATTTTTAATCTTACATAATCATTTGGTCACTAAGTTTGTTGAATTTACCTTAAATCGCCCCATCTCACCTTGATACTCTCTTAGGTTTTCATCATCACTATTCTTCCCCATGTCTCTGTGACCTTACTGAGCTGTGGGGCTTGTGTGTTGCTGTGATGCTGAAGGCTATGCCACCAATATTTCAGATACCAGCAGGGCCATGCATGGTGGACAGATTTCAGCTGAGATTCCAGAATAAGACAGACTAAGGAGAAAGACCTGGCAGCCTACTCCCAAAACAATTAGCCATTGAAAACTCAATGAATAGTAGGGGAGCACTGTCAAATAGAGTGTCAGAAAATGAGCCCTCTAGGCTGGAAGGCATGATGGGGAAGAATTGCCTTTTCAAAGTAGCATTGGCCTTAATGACAGGAATGGAGTAAACCTCCTTTTGTTGATGTGGCATGACTTAAAATGAGAAGACACTGTGTCTGCAACAATGAGCTCAAACACAAAAAGATTTTGTGCTCGGCACAGTGTATGATAGTATATCATTCTGATGTGTATAGGGTTTCCATGAGTCAGATCTGACTTGACCTCACCTAACAACAAATATTTCTCCCCTGGATTCCAAGTAAAAACACTTACAGTAGTTTCTTTGCCTCTTGTATTGATTATTCTGCATTCCATTCTTTCCTGAGTTGTGGTTGCTGTTGTTAGGTGCCCTCAAGTCAGGTCTGACTCATAGCAATGCTTGTAGGGTTTTTAATAGTTGATTGTTTTTGGGATTGCTTTGGAAGTGGATTGCCATGTCCTTCTCCTGTTTTCCTGAGTAGCCACTTATTTCTCTAAGATTCAGATTCAGTCATATAATTACCTTCATTGTTTCCTATTATCTTCAGATGAAAACATATTAGAGTCTTTTAGACTCTAAGTAATTATGAGCCTAATTCTTTTTTTTTTTTTTTTTTACTGGGGTTGAACCCAGGGCCTCGCGCCTGCATGCTCTGCAGGTGCTGGACCACTGAGCTGCACCTCAGGCCATTTTTTTTTTTTTTTTTTTTTTTTTTTTTTTTTTACTTTTTGAGACAGGGTCTCGCTAAGTTACGCAGACTGCCTCTGGTCTCAAACTGGCGATCTTCCCACCTCCACCTCCCAAGCCGCTGGGATTACAGGTGTGCACCACCACACCCGGCCTATGAGCCTAATTCTTTAATCTTATCTTATTCCACATACTCCATCCTCCGGCACCTGATACTCCAGCTGTTATAAACTTCTTTCATAACCCCAAGGATGCAGTAGCATATCTCACCTTGGACCATACTTGTTTTATGCCACTGAATGACCTTACTTTGGCTCTTCACTTGGATACTGTGTATTCTTTAAGACTTAGCTCAGGTGGCCTCTTCAAGACATTTTCCTTGAAACTCAGCCTGGTGAGCAGATGCTCTTAGGTGCTCCCCTAATGTCCTTGGCATCTTCTTACTTAGGCTTTACCCACATCACATTCTGTCATAATTACATGTTTATGTGTCTACCTATCCATTGTCCTCAATGGATATAAGATTCTTGAGAGCATGGATTCTTTATCTTAGTCTTCTTTGTACATTAGCAGTAACACCATTCCTACATAAAATAAATACTACTGCCCCAACAGTTTTTGACCCCTTGACATTCATATTTTCCAATCTAATCTCCAATGTGATTGTACCAGGAAGTGGGGCCTTCGGGAGTGGATTAGGACACAGGTGTGGAGCTCTCTTTAATGAGATTAGTGTCCTTATAAGAGTTTCCAGAGACTTCCTTGCCCCTTCTGCCATGTGAGTTTACAGAGAGAAGGTATTTATCTATGAACCATGAAGTGAGCCACCACTGAACACTGAACCTCCTAGAGCCTTGATCTTGCACTTACTAGTGTCCAGAACTTGAAGAAATAAATATTTGTTTATAAACTACCTAATCTATGGTAGGGGCTGGGATTTAGCTCAGTTGGAAGAGTGCCGCTCTGTAGTCTCTGAGGTCCCGAGTTTGATTCCCAGCATTGCAAAAATGGGAGAAGGACGTGGCAACCCACTCCCAAGGCAATCTCGAAAACAATCTGCCATTGAAAACCCCATGAGGGTCGCTATGAGTCAGTCACGACTTGACAGCACCTAACAACAACAACAACAATCTATGGTAAGCCTACAGCCATAGTCCTGTGGCATCCGATCCCATCAGATCTCAGAAGCTAAGCAGAGTTGGGCCTGGTTAGTACTTGGATGGCAGACCACCTGGGAACACCAGGTATTGTAGGTTTGGGAGATGGACCCAGCAACTCACTCCCAATCAATCCACCATTGAAAACCCTATGAATAGCAGAGAAGCACTAAAAATAGTGTTTCACCTGTTGTACGCAGGGTCACTATGAGTCACTATGAGATACAAACTTGATGGCACCTAACAACAACAACAATCTATGGTAGCTTGTTATAGCAGACTGAGAAGACTAAGACAAGAAGTTTTAATCAAGGATAATCAAGTGAATAAATTATTGAGTGAATAGTAAATAAAGATATTTCAAATTTACCTTGAAAATCCTTCCTTCCCTGTCCTTCCTTCTTCTCTTTCCCACTAGCATTTCTTGTTTCGTTACAAAGGGAAGTATAATGATGCCTAAAGAATTTCTTTGAATAAGGAGTTCCTCCTGTCTTCCCCTTCTTTTCCCCTATAAGCACACACACACACACACACACACACACACACACACACACACACACACACACTCCCTCATCTGCTTCTATCCTAAATACTATTAAACTAGATTTTTAAAAACTCTGTTGTTTCTATGTCACTCCCTTGATCAACATCTCCCAGCCATTTCCTTTGCCAGTCAAATTCTGCCAGTAATGCTTTTCTCCTCTTCTACCAATTCACATTACGCTTATTTATCTCATTCATGAAATGCCTCCTCACAATTCTGAGATTTGAAATCCTTCAGCTGAGCTCCTTTAGCATTTGTTGCATATATAAATTTTAAAATTTAAACCAAAGTTTGTCATGCACATGTGTTTAACATGGATTATATCCAACTGCATTTGATATTCCTTGAGAGAAGAGGATGCATTTTCAAAGCCTGTGCTCTTCACAGAATAGAGCCCTGAGTTGAGAACACAGTAAGTGGTCAGTAGTTACTTAGTAATTGAGTCCATGGCATTTGTTTAGAATTGTTTATTGACATTTTCATAAAACTATTATTAGACTCAAATATAGTTGGGTCCTCACACATTAGCACATCTAATCTTGTTTTAGCAGGATCTGTGGATTTCTATGTTTTGGTTTATGTCCACCTTTATGTATCTGCCTGTATGTTTGACTAGAATCTTAAACTCTTAAGATTTAAGACTTTAGAACAAAAAGTTTAGGTACTTGGGTTGTGGGCACAAATTAATTGATTCAGAATGATCATTTTGTCTTATTCTAGCTGAATAACTCAAAAAAATTACTGAATTTCAAAGGCTTAGCTTCCTCATCTATAAAGTATAAAGAGTTTTTGTTTCACAGGACAGCTGGGAGAATTAAAAGACATGGAACATCTAAAGTATTCAACAGTGCCTAACATAGAGCAAAAACACTTGATATATAATAATTTTTATTGTACAAAGAGATTTTAAAAATCAAGTTCAAACTTGTTAATTTTTCTATGAAGTAAATGAGAGTCAGAAGGATCAGGTGACTTGCCCAATGCTATTTATTATAGAGAAATGATCTTAGAAAATCCAGATTTCTTGATAGTTTAATATGTCTTCCACTTCTCTATTGCTTTGTCCTCTGACTACATTCTGAGCATTTCCTGAGGGTCTTGGAAGTATGCTCTGTTTTATCTTATAAATATATAATGCTCTGAGTTTGACATATAACATTTTTAGATTAAAATAATAAAAGTGGAAATATTTACTTGATATATCCAGTTCATTTGATTATGAAAGGAAGGTCCTATAAAATATTCTTTTTTCATGCTAGTGATAGAAGGTTTACTTGAATCTACCCTGAATTGAGTTATAGTCATCTTTTCAGAAATGTTATCATCATTTTCACTGAAGTACGGTGGTATTTAATATTATAAAGGAGACTGTTGCTTTATTTTAGGGGTTTAAAAAATTTCTACTTCGAATTTAAGAAAGCTCATATTTTTCTTGTTCAAAATAGACAAACCCTACATGGAATTTAAAATGATGCTTTCTTAAAATTTGAAAAGAACAATTAACCACACTTTTTGTTTGTGACTGAATAATGGAAAGCAAAGAAATTCTCCAAGGGCTAGAGTTTCCAAAGGGGCGGGGGAATTATAACAACCTTTTAATATAATTTTGAAAACAAAATACCACTATATATAAGGATATTTTTCTATACTTTTCTGAATAGTCAGCTCTATTTATAATAATTTTTTGGCTCATTTAGAATCATAGATCTTTTGAGAGTAAGAAAACTTCTTTGAGAGGGAGAACTAAATCAACTTTTGTGCCTATGTAAGAAACAAATCCCATTTCTTTTTTGTTTCTATCTCTTTTCCCCCCAAATGTTGTATAAATGAGGAAGTAATGCCGAGGGCCTATTAGTAATAGTTATTTCCTAATTGCAGCGGGAAGCATCCTGCATGTTTAAATAAATATTGTTAACTCTGACCTCTCGCTTTGCCAGGACTGATAAGTCAATTGTTTGACCTATATGAAGTACATACAGTATACACAGAGTAGAGTGCAGCAGGAAAACAGGAAACAATAAATCAGAAATTAGAGTACTGATTGTTGTAGCTAATTACATCAGGCTTCTGCTTAATTTCTCACTCTGTCATTCTAACCTGATTTTCTTGCCAACAGACTTTGCAAATTGCTGGTGTCACGTACATGCAGCAAATAATAACCCTTAGTTACCATGACTGACAAATGAATGAGCAGCAGAAGATAGTTTATTATGCAAGGATGAACTGAGACATTCACCAGATACCTGCCTGGATGCTTTTTTAATTCACTTACCTAGATGTGCTGCATGATGCATTTCTCCAGGAGCAGAGATTTTGGCATCAAGACAGTGTAATTAGATTTGAGGCTTGGTTTGATAATATTGAGCAAGAAGAAGACATGGTCCTGTACAAGGAAGGGAGGGAAGACACTGGCTTTGACAAAGAAAGAGATAAAGTAGTAACTTGGCTATTTAAATCAAATATGAAAATAATATGTTTAGGGTGAGTGAGATTAGTCAGCACATTATTGAGTCTTAATCTTGTCTACACGTAGATTTGGTGAGCTAACTTGGTATCTTCAACCCATTATGAATTGGTTACTAAAATTTTGAAACACATGTATTAAGAAAGAATGATAAAAATGAGATGTTCTTATTCTAAATTAATTGTTTAATTATTCCCAGGTACTATTGCTGCATGTAGATAATACATGCCAACTCGGTTTTTTGTAATCCTAGTAGTGGTGGTGTTTATATGGCCTAGAATTAACTTTCCTTCCCTTTATTATTTTATAAAACTTACATGGTTTCTATGCTTTAAATAACTTTACCATGGCTTCTGTAGATGTGATATAGAAAATATAATTGAAGAGAATCTTCACACTTGTGTTGCTTTATACATTTTCCTATTCTGGGAGCAGAATATTTCATTTCTGTGTTATTAGAATAATCCAATGTGTCAATTAAACATCTACAAATCCCAAGCAGACTTTCCATGTTTTCAGACAAATTTTATAAATAAGTTTTAAGCATCCTTTGTGTGCTTCTTGTGTAATTATGTATTCCTGGAAGAGGAAAAAGGTTACTATAGGAGAAGCATATCACTAAGACATTGCTCTCAAGAGCTAAGGCAGAAGCTTAGATTTATAAAACAAGCATTACTTTACACAAGCCAGAACATCATCTTCTAGATAACCAAAATGTGTGGTATTGGCAGTTAGTGCTATGGGGTTTGAAGGGACCATATTTTTCAGGGAAGACTTATGGAGGTGGTTTGCCATAAACATAGAAAAATAGTTAGTGTTTGTGTAGCTGGAAAGTGGTGACATTTTAACTCAAATGGTGGAGGGGGGGGAAGTGGAAAAACTGGAGGTAGAGAGATGAATGGTAGGAAAAGATCATGTGATTGGATAGAGAAGGTGAGGCAGGTGCTAAGAGCTGCAGTGGGAGGTCTGACAGTGTTCTAGGCAATGTGGCATCTCAGACACTTTTGTACTAGGGACTAATGAGTGGAGAATAGATCAGGGAGGAGAAAGACTGGGGCCATCATAACAAATTGGGAGAGTGGTAAAATAATCTATATTTGACATGACTAGGATCTGGATGAGGGGGTAATAGTAAGAGAGAAAAGAAAATCATGGAACTAGAACTCTTCAAAGGCAGAGATTGGCCGATTTGCTAAGATTCCGTAGAAAAGACAAAGGGGAGGGTTAAGTCCAGGAGACACATTTGACACTTAGAGGAATTATGTATCTTGACTTGGGAAATAATGAAAATCTTGAAAGAAAAGTGTTTAGACAGAAAGATGAGAAGGCATCAATTTCCATAGAGACATTCTCTCTGGTCTTAGCTCCAATGCATCATTTCTTGTTGTAGATACACCTGTTATCATAGTTTGGATCATTTGTAGGGTGTAGACCTGTCTGAGGACAATGAGTATGACAACTGTGTGCAATGAGTCAAAATTAAAAAGGTATTAGAGGCGAAAACAAGTGGTGAAATACTATCAAATGCTACCCCTTGCATACCAGAGGCAGCATGAGATTTGGTGTGATGGAGGGCACACACATTCAGAAGAAGCCTCTGCAAAAAAGAACTCTGTCCTTCCAAACCAAGAAGGATTGGTGTCCTTCCCTCTTCATCAACTCTACCCATTTCTAATCTTAAATATACTCCAGGATCCTCATTCCAGCACCTGTGCTGCTTGGGTTTGGCATCTTCTACCAGCTGCCCCTATGTGACTTGTCTATTTCTGACTAGGCTTTTTGTTGACATACTAGGCTTTGGAGTCCAGTATCTGACCTCTTTCCACTCTCCAGTAATTTGTTTTGCAACTTCTGTATCATTACTCTCCATTGGAAGGGACTGAACATTCCAGAATAGCACATTATAATCTTCCACTTTTCTTACACCCAAAACACTGAAAAATGAGACATAATAGGTTGATACATTTTTTTTCCCTTTTACTATGCTTTTGCTTGCTTCTTCTCATGGCCACATGGCTTGAAATGAAAAGTCAAAATGGAAGTAATTTGCACTTTCTGCACAAATTAGGATCTATATTGATTTAAAACTTTTGTGCAGGAGAAAAGGGTGTGATCATGAATTACATGTTTTCATTATTCTATGGGGGTTCAGTAAAGAACTCAAGTATATAGCTTTATCTAAGACAGTTCCGAGTAGCTCCCATACCATTTGTTGTTGCAGGAAAATTCTAAAGACTCATGTCACTCCCAGACGAAAACCACTCACAACAACTCTTGATTGTAATAAGAATGATTCTTCCAAATGAAAAAATTGTTGGCTGGATTTTTTAAATGAGCCAATTAGAATGTGAAGGAAACCAAGGCTTGGTTTGCAGTGTCCAGTGAAGCTAGGACTTTAGATAAGCTACTAATCCACTTCCATTTTTAACCTTATTTAAATGCCATTCAAAGCCTGCATTAATAGAAGTTATATAAATATCAGTTTACTGGATGAATCTTTGGACCTGGTTCAAGGTGAGGCAAGGTTTCCTCAGCCTAGACAAACATTACAAGAACTTCTTTCCCTATTCCAAAATGTTTTAAATCTTTCTCCATGTAATTTTCATTGGTGAATGACTTGCTCTAAATAGGGTACGCTGTAATAGTTCAAAGAAGTTTTTATTTTCATCCTGATTTCCAGAATATTTAATTTTAAAAGAGCCCAGTGTCTTCCCATTTATTATTTTTCTACTAAAACATGTAATGTTCTTGCTTTCTTGGACCCTGATGACACTGTAAATGAGAATATAAGTAAAAGCATGTGTTTCTCATTAGTGCAGCTCTCACACACCTGTGCAGAGCCATGTCTATAAAAGGCTGTGTTTCTGCCTTAGGAAGCGCCACATAAAAGAGGTTGCTTCAGGCAAGATCCTTCATGGGAAGAAGATAGTCTCTCTTTAAAAAGCATTAGTACTATTAGTTTTTTTTCTGTGAGACCATGAGAAGAGAAAGAAAGACATTGAAAAGGAAGAAACACACTTCTATCAAAACCCAGTTGATTCCTGTTATGAAATAAGCACTTATAATAGTAATCTTTGTACTTTCCTGATTTACTGCAAGAGCCAAGGAACTTGCTTCTCAGTGTTTGCATCTGTAGTGGTTAACAGTGAATTTATTAGAGGCTGTGGTTCAAATGTGGACTCTATGGGAATTCAGAACTATCTTCAACCATCAGCTCCATCAACTACTCTCTATCCCACACCCTGAGTACCCAATGCACATGCCAGTGAAGTAAAAGCACTGCGTTGGTATGCACACGGTCTTCAATAAAATTACTTTCATTCATTTTCTACCAACTTGTTGGGGGTTGAGGTTTAATTCAGTTGATTGAGAGCTTCTCTGAGCTCTCTGAGTCCTTGGGCTCTATCTCCACCTTTCAAAAATGAGAGAGGGACCTGGCAACCACTCCTGAAACAATCCCCAATAATCAGCCATCCAAAACCCTAGAAAAAGCAGAGAAGCACAGACATAGTGCTGGGCATGGCACAGTGTTGGGAAGTGTTTTGTTCTGTGGTACGCTATGAGGTGGACCCGACTGGAGGGCACTTAACAACACAGCAAACCAGTTTGCTATCCCCAAATCATTTACAGGTAAGGAACTCTGGCATCATCACATGCTGGAAAGAAAACCTTCACTCACAATGGAAATCCTCACAGAAACACATAAAACAGCAAACTCTGCAATTGTCCTTGCTGATTCTCAATTCACTACTATTCCTTCTTCCCATCTTCCTTACTAACAGAGCTTTACATTTGTTTCAGGGGCACACCCAGCTTCAGGGTCACCGTCCCATGCTTCTCTTGCTGTGATAGATGTCATGTGACACAGTTCTTGCCAATGAGAAATAAATACAACACCCATAGCAGGGCTTCTTGAGAAAATATTTAAAAGAGGCAACTGATTTTACTCTTTCTCTTCTTATACCTGGGATAAAAATAAAATGCTAGATGTGGAGTAGTTCTCTTTTGGTTAGTGGGGAAGAGAGGAGAGACACAACTACACGCTAGTGGTGGCTGGAGAGAAATCACGTTCAGACCCTTCAAGGCATGGTAGAGTCAACCTACCATTCCATGAAAAGATAAAACTTTTTGTGCATCAAAACCTCTTCCAGACTGATAGTCTCAGAAGTGAATCAGCAATTTTATTGGACATGATAAAAATTAATTATATATTTATTCATACTGAAGTAATAAATCTATTCCTGTGATAAGACCATTAATATTTATCATATGCTCATTAGATAGCAGGCATTTGCTCCTGTGCCAACTCATTTAATCTTCATAGATATACCAGGTGGGAAAAGTTATTATCTGCCATCTCATAAAAAAGAATCTGAGCCGGGCATGGTGGCACACATCTATAATCCCAGCAACTTGGGAGACTGAGGCAGGAGGATCGCAATTTTGAGACCACAGGCAGTGTGTGTAATTTAGTGAGACCCTGTCTCAAAAAGTAAAAAAATGATCTGGGGATGCAGCTCAGTGGTACAGCACTTGCAAAGCATGCAAGCATGAGGCCCTCAGTTTAACCCCAAGTCAGGGATGTAAAAAAAAATTCTCCAGGTTTCACAGCTCACATGTCAGAACCCAAGTCATTGTCTTTCCACTATACAATGTTGCACATATTCCCTGTACTTCTTAAATAAGCTTTATTTTAAACATCTTTATGATAAAATACCTGAAAATTAAAGAAAATTATACAGGGTTGTATCACTAATGCCATGAGTTTATTCTCCATCCTTAAAAATGTGTAGCATTTTGTGAAACTTGCTTTAAAAATATTTCAGGAAAATTCAGTATTGTAGGTCTATGGGAAACCTTCCCTGAACACCTGCAGTTACATTCCTTCCCTTCGTCTCTCCCACTACTTAGCATTAAATACAGTCCTGAAGTTGCCATATATTTATCCATGCTATATTCTATAATAACATGTTCCTGCACATACATAAAATTATTTAAGATAGAATTTTGTATATTTTTAAAAATGGTATGTTGTATTGATCAATTGCCCCTCAAGATTATGTTTTTGAGACTTAAACATGTTAATATGTAAAGTTGGAGTTTTATCTACTGTATGATTTTTCTTTATGGAAATGTACCAAAATTTATTTATCCATCTACCTGTGTTGATGAATATATAACATGGAATGTCCACCCAGCAAAGCTGTTGGCAGTGAGTGGTGCTGCCATAAAAGCGAGTCCATGTGGCCCTCAAACTAAAGGTCATAGAGACAGAGCTGCCCAAGCCTCTTGGAGCCCACATGATGCCTCCACATGGACCAGATGCCAAACACAGAGCTAAAGGATTTGTCCTGCTGGGTTTCAGTCTTCATTTGACCTGATCTTTCCTTGCTATCCTCTTGTTCTTCCCCATTGCAATGGGAATTTTTACTCAGTGCCATTATATGTTGGAAGTATATAACCTGTCTTATTTGCAGGAGCTCACAGTTAAGATTGCCTCATGTCTTAGTAGAGACATTGGACTTGGAGTTTTGAACACTGCTGGGACTGTTAAAACTATGAGGACTCTTGAAGATAGACTACATGCATTTTGCATTATGAAATGGTCATGAACTTTTGGGGGTCAGAGAAAGAATTTTGGAGTTTGAATATACAATGACCCCCAAAGGTCATGTGTTTGAATGCTTGGTTCACAGCTGCTGGTGGTGTTTTGAGAGTCTATAGAATTTTAGGAAATATAAGTTAGCTAGCAGAACTAGCTCACTGATGCCAAGCCTTTGAAGGAGTTAACTAGGGTCCCAGTTCCACTAAGCACACTCTGCTTTGCCTGCCATGATGTAAGTTCTACTATGATCTAAATCCTCTAAACAATGAGGCAATCAACCTATGCTTCCTCCTTAAGTTGTCCCATCAGATATTTTGTCACAGTGATGAAAAAAGTAACTAACACTATTTTTTTTCACTTTCAGACTGTATTTTCCCATAAGGTGAGCATCTTAAAGTTATTATTCAGTTGGATTGTGTTTTGTAATCTAGTCAGTCAGTCTGCATCTTTTGATTAGAGAACTAAGACCAATTACATTCAGGGTTATTATTGAAAGGTATAATCTATTTCCTGATATTTTGATGGTCTTTTAATGGTTGTTTCAATACTCTGTGTTCTTTTCTTTGTTTCTTGTTCATCTTGGAGATTTGCAGGTTTTCTGAGTTAATCATGTTTGCTTCTTTCATAATTCTCATTTGTTTATTTTCTGGTGAGGTTTATTCTTTCTCAAACTCTGGTGATTGTGTGTATTTTTCTTCCTCTTCTGCATCTAGGAATCCTTCAAATATCTTCTGCAATGCTGGCTTAATGGTCATGCATTACTTTAGTTTATACTTTTCTTGGAAAATCTTTATTTCTCTTTGATTTGAAAGGATAGATTCACTGGATATAGTGTTCTTGTTTCTCAATAGTTTTCTTCTAGGACTTGAAACACATCATTCCAATCTCTCCTGGACTTTAGGGTTTCTACTGAGAAGTTTGTTGCTATTCTGATGAGTTTGCCTTTGTTAAGTGTCTTTGCACTTCTCTCTTACACTTTTCAATACTCTTTCTTTGTTCTATACATTGTGAATTTTAATTATAACATAACAGAGAGAGGTTCTTTTTTGATTATGTTATTTGGGGCTCTAAATATCTTCTGTATGTAGTTATTTGTGTCTTTCCCTAGATTTGGGAAATTTTCTACTATTGTTTCCCTGTGTAAGTTTTCTATACCTTTATTCTGAATTTTTGCACTCTCTTCTATACCAATGGTAGATGGACCCCACAACCCACTCCCAAAAATCAATCTGCCATCGAAAACCCTATAAACAGCAGAGAAGCACTGACAAGTGCTTCACCTGTTGCACATAGGGTCACTATGAGTCGAATGCCAACTCGACGGCACCTAACAACAATAACAACAACTTCTATACCAAAAATTGATAAATTGATTTCCTAATTGTGTCCCAGAAGTCTTAGAATTTGTGGTCATAATTTCTAATTTTTTCTTCATTGCTATCTGAATAGAATAAAACTGTCTTCAAGTTCTGATTTTCTATCTTCCTCTTGATCTTAATTACTGGTGATGCTTTCTACTGAGGTTTTTAATTGGTGTTTTGAACACTTCATGTCCATAATTTCAATTTTTTTCAGAATCTCTCTTTTCTGAATTTCTGATCCAAACTATATATTGTCATCATTGTTTCATATGGATGTTTATTTGTATCCTCTTTAAAGTATTCAATCATTTTTAAAGTTAGACTTAAATTGTTTGTGCAGTATTTCACTTTGAAATCTTTGGATTTAAAAATTAAAAGGTTATACATTTTTAGAAGAGTCATGTTGCCTTACTTTTTCATATTTCTCTTGGTTCTATGCTGCGACTTGTATCTCTTGTGTGATGGATACCTCTTCCACTTTTATATCAGTGTTTTCTTAGTGAACAATCTTCTCATGACAGCTTTATTTGTAACACAACCCAAGAGGTAGAAAACAAACCATGGAAACACCATCAACACAAAAATGAACCAAATATATAACTATAATATAAAACAAAAATCTACTATATCTCCAATAACAATAGAAGAAAGGGGTAAATAAGGTGAGTTAAACTAAAAAGTAAAAAATAAATAAAAATAAAAGTAATCTTAGTAAAATAACAGAGGCAGAGAAAAGGAAAAGAAAGAAGCAGGATAAGAAAGAAAGGAAAAGAAAATGAGATAGGGATATGAGAGGGAGGCTAAGGGAAAAGACACTAATGAAAATCCAAAACAGAACAATCAAAGAAAAAAAAAGTAAATATTTCTCTTTGCTGAAGAGATAGAGACAATTTCCAGACTTCTGGTTCTAGAGATCACCAGGTATTGATGGTGGTGGTGGTGGTGGTGGGGTGACCTGTACTTTTCAGATCCAATCAAATATACAAAACCAGACCTACCAGTATAGAGGCTGAGCTTCACCCTCCCTCACTGGTGCTGCCAGCATGAATCAGAACAGTGTCCATTGCTGGGCTATATCCACACTGGCAAGCTCTGTGTGTAGTCTCCACATGAAATGACCTGTCCACAAGCTACTTTAGTTCACTGAGAATGAGAACTCCTCAGGTTGTACCTTCCCACAAAGACACTCTATCAGTGTGGTTTTAGGGGTGGGGAGTGTCCAAGTAGTTGCAGCCAGTATGCTTTAAATGTCTCTGAACCTCTGCATGTGAGGAAGGTGACCTAACCAGAGAAATATGCACTGGAAGGTGATCCATGGATATGACATCAATCCCTAACCTCCACCATGGTGGTCTCTATCTTAGCCCCAGCATGCGTCTACATATATTTGGTATCATTCCCCCTCTAAGAGGTCAGATCACAGCTTGTAAACTGAAGCACCTACTGCTTTCTCTATAATGCAGACCTCACTTCCCACCAACTAGATTTGTGTCTAAGTTATGAGTGGTTTTCCTCTTTAAAGATTAATTAATGTTAGTGGGGTATACAGTAGTAAGGCTTTTGCTATTTCCATTGTGCATCTGTTACATTATTTTTGGTTACACTTACATGAACTTGCATAATTCATGAAACTCTTTAATATGTGGTAAAAATCATATGCAATTATGGATTATATTCCCATTTTTCCATGTATTTGTGTAGTTGCATCATATAACTTGAGACTGTCCTCTCCTCTTATTTACCTGTGTTATTCCCCCCACATCCCCTTCTACAATCTTTGATCCTCCAAATTAACCCCCTCTTCTTTCTACTGTACTTATATTTTCCTTTCTTAGATCAGCCTGATTGTTTCTTATAATATATCTATGTATTTATAGGTTTTTTCTTCTTTTAAGTTAGCTTCAGCTCCAAGATATGAGTGAGAACATACGGTATTTCTCTTTATGGGTCTGGATTCATTTGTTTAGGATGATATTCTCCACTTCCATCCACTTTGTTGCAAATGGCACTTATTCCATTCTTTTTCATTGCCGAGTAATATTTCATTCTCTGTGTGTGTGTGTGTGTGTGTGTGTGTGTGTGTGTATATATATATATATATATATATATTATAATTTTTTATCCATTTCTCTGTTGATGGATATCTTGGTTGATTCCATACCTTTGTGGTTATGATGAGTGCTACATTAAATATGGAAATGCAGGTGTCCCTCTGGTATGATGACTTATCATCTTTTGGGTATATTCCCAGGAGTGGTATAGCTAGGTCATATGTCAGTTCTATGGGGCTGGGATTTAGCTCAGTTGGTAGAGCACCACTCTGTAGTCTCTGAGGTCCTGAGTTCGATTCCCAACACCACAAAATGGGAGAAGGATATGGAAATCCATTCCTGAGGCAATCCCAAAACAATAAGTCATTGAAAACCCTATAAGGGTAGCTATAAGTCAGACACAACTCAACAGCACCTAAGAACAACGTGGCAGTTCTGTTTCCATTTTTCTAAGGTATCTCTATTTGATTTCCCAAGTGATTGAACTACTTTACAATCCCACCAGCTATGTAAAAGGGTTTTTTTTAATCCTGCATCCTCACCAGCATTTACTCTTGTTTTGTTGGCCTTGGCCATTATTATTGGAATGAAATGAAATCTCAGTGTTGTTTTGATTTGCAGTTCCCTAAGGGATAGGGATATTCAGCATTTTTTCATGTGTTTCTTGGCCCTTCAAACTTCTTCCTTTGAGAACTATCTGTTCATTTCTTTTGCCAACTTATGTGTTAGGTTATTTGTTATCTTGGTATTTGCTTTCTAAAGTTCTTTGTGTATTCTTGAAATTAGTCCTCTGTCTGTATATAGGATGCAAAATTTCTCTCCCATTCTGTAGGCTCTCCCTTAATTCTGTTGATTGTTTCTTTTGCTGTACAGAGCTTTTTAATTTCATGTAACCCCATTTATTAATTCTTGTTGCCATTTCCTGGGCAATTGGAGTCTTGTTATGGAAATATTTTCCTATGTCTGTATTTTAGAGTCTGCTTCCTATCTTCTCTTCTAGTACATTTAAGGTTTATGGTTTTATGTTGAGGTCTCTTATCTAATTTGAATAGACTCTCCTATAAATTGAGATATATAGATCTATTTTCAATTTTCTGTAGATGGATATCCAATTTTCCCAACATCATTTGTTGAAGAGGCTATATTTTCTCCATTGAATGTCCTTAGCCCCTTTGTCAAAAATGAGATCACTGTAGTTGTGTAAGTATATATTTGGGTCTTCCATTCTATTCCATTTGTCTTCAAGCCTGTTTTTGTGCCAGTACCAAGCTGGGTTTTTTTGGTCAGGATAGTATGAAATCAGGAATATGATCCTGACTTCACTGTTTTTGCAGCTTAAGATTTTTTTGGCTGTACATAGTTTTTTGTGCTTCCATTTGAGTTTTAAGATTTTTTTTTATTTCTGCAAAGTCTCTCATTGGAATTTTAATAGGGATTGAATTAAATCTGTAAATTGCTTTTGGTAACATAACAGTCTTTACAATATTTATTCTCCCAATCCATGAACAAGGGAGGTCCTTCCATCTTCTAGCATCCTCTACAATTTCCTTCTTTAGTGTTTTGTAGTTTTTCTTGCAGTGATAGTCAGGGTCCTTTGTTAGATTGATTCCTAAATATTTAATTTTTGGTGGGCTATTATGAATGGGATTGTTGCCTTAATATCATTCTCTTCCTATTCACTATTGGTGTAAATGAAGGCTACTGATGTTTGCCTGTTAATTTTGCATTCTACTGCTTTGCTGAAGGAGTTAATTTTCTCTAAGAGATTTTAGAGGAATTTCTGGGGTATTTCATGAAGGGATTATGTCATCCATGAATAAGGATAATTTGACCTTTTCTTTCTCTATCTGTATCCCTTTGATTTCTTTCTCTTGCCTAATTGCTATGGTTAGGACTTCAATCACAGTATTGAACAGGAGGAGAGGAGACAGTGGACATCCTTGTCTCTTTCCTGATCTTAGATGGAATGGTTTCAATTTTTCCCCATTTAATATGATATTGGCTGTAAGTTACATAGATGGCCTTTATGATATTGAGTTATTTCCTTCTTATGCCCATATTCTCCAGGGCTTTTATTATGAAAGAATTTTTCACTTTGTTAAAGGCCTTCTCAGCATCAATTGAGAAGATCTTGTGATTTGTGTCTGTAAATCTCTTGATATGTTGAGTTATGTTGATTGCTTTTTGTATGTTGAACCAACCTTGCATCTGTTAAATGAAGCCCACTTGATCTTGGTGTATGATTTTTTTTTATGTGTTGCTGAATTCAGTTTTCCAGAATTTTTTTGAGGATTATTGTGTCTATGTTCATCAGGAAAATTGGTGTGTAGTTTTCTTTGTTTGAAGTGTCCTTGTCTGGTTTTGGTATCAGGATAATACTGGCTTAATAGAATGAGTGTGGAAGTGCCCCTTCCTTTTCTATTTTATGAAATAGTTTGGGGAGAATAGGTGTTAATTCTTCTTTGACGGTTTGATAGATCTCTACTCTGAACCCATTGGGATCTGGGCTTTTGTTTGTTGTTAGACTTTTTATTACTGTCTCTATGTCAACAAATGTAATGGATTTGTTTAAATTGCTTATGTCCTCTGGGCCTAGTTTTGCTAATTCATGTGTGTTAATGAACCTCTCCATATTTTCTGTATTTTTGTTTTCTTGGGAGTACAGTTTCTCAAAATATTCCCTGATGATCTTCTGGATTTCATTGGTATTAGTGGTAATGGCCCAATTTTCCTCTTTAATTTTTTTAATTTGGGTATTTTCTTTCTTTGTTTTGATGAGACTGGCTAGAGGGGCATCTATTTTATTAAAATTTTCAAAGAAACAGCTTTTAATCTGATTAGTTCTTTGAATTATCAGAAGACAATTTGAATTGGGATATCTCTGCTTTGATCTTGATAATTTCTGAGTGCTCCTTTTAGGATTGGCTTGTTGTTGGCTTTCTATTGCCTTAAGATGTATCATTAAGTTCTTTAATTGAGCCTTCCCTAACTTATTGATGTAGGCATTCAAAGCTATGAACTTTTGTCTGAGAAGGCTCTATCCCATAAATTTTGATAGGATGCATTTTCATCTTCATTTGATTCCAGAAAATTTTGAATTTCCTCTCTGATTTCTTCAATGACCCTTTGGTCATTTAGCAGTGTATTATTATTCAGTCCCCATGAATTTTTAATATTTCTGAAATTTTTTTCCTTTTGAATTCTAGTTTTATTCCATTGTGATCTGATAAATTAGAGGGGATGATTTCTGTTTTTTTCTCTTTGTTGAGTCTTTTTCTTGTGTGTGTGGTACTGGGAGTTGAACCCAGGGCCTCGTGCTTGCATGCTCTGCAAGTACTGGACCACTGAGCTGCACCCTCAGCCCATTTTTTACTTTTTTGAGACAGGGTCTCACTAAGTTATGCAGACTGCTTTTGGTTTCAAACTTGTGATTCTCTTGCCTCTGCCTCCCCAGCTGGATTCTAGGCGTGTACCACTGTGCTTGGCTGTTGAGGTCATTTTTGTGGACTAAAATGTGGTCTATCTCAGAAAACCTTTCATATGGTACTGAGAAGGATGTGTATTCTGCATTTGATAGATGGAATATTCTGTAAACATCTGTAGGGTCCAGTTGGTCTATTGTGCTATGTAAGTCTTTCATTTCTCTGCTGACTTTTTTTGCTTTGATGACATATCTCTTGATGAAAGTGACGAAATCTATAATTATTGTGTCTGATCTAGTGAGTTAATCTCCAATAAAGTTTATTTTATGAAGCTAGGTGCCCCTGTATTTGGTGAGTAAATCCTAAGTATCATTATATGTTTCTGGTTGACAATTCCTTTTACTAATATGTAGTATCCTTTCTTGTCCCTTCTGGTTATCTTGGAATTGAAGTCTAAGTTTTCTGAAATTAGTTTCACAACTCCTGCTTTTTTTGTTTTTTTGTTTCCCACATTCTTGGTATATTGTTTTCAAGCCTTTAATTTTCAGCCTTTTATGGTCTTGAGGGATGAGGTGAGTCTCTTGAATGCCATATATCAAAGGTTTATGGTTTTTAATCCAATTGGCCAGTCTATGTCTCTTGAATGGTGAGTTAAGATCATGTACATTGAGAGTAATTATTGAGAGGTACTCATTATTCTGCATCAATTTGGTACTTATTTCTGTTTTTTGATTCCTATTTGGCCTGTTTTTTCTTATGTTCTCCTCATGTTTGTTATTTATTCCTTTGATCTTGTATTTGAGGTTGTCTTACCTCTCCCATATGTGGTGTTTTATTGCAATGCTGGCTTGGTGGCTATAAATAGTTTAACAAGTAAATATCATGAATATCTTGAACTCATCATCTATTTTCAAAATTAGCTTCTCTGGGTAGTATAATCTTGGGGTTAGCAGTTATTTTTTTTTTTTTTTTTCGTGATTGGGATGATGTCTACCTAAGCTTTCTTTGCCTTTAACATTGTTGTTTAGAAGTCCTCTGTTATTATGATGGATTTGCTTTTGTGAGTTGGTTCTCTTTTGTAGCTTTTAGAAGAGCTTCTTTGCTCTCTAGATTTGGTATTCCAATTATAATGTGTCATGGAGAGGATCTGTTCTGATCTACTCTGTTTTAGGGTTCTGAATGTTTCAGTTGTATGGGTATCCAGCTCTTGCCTTAGGTTTGGAAAGTTCTAATCTAAAATCTCTGTGAATAAAATTCCTAATCCTCTTGTGTTGTTTTCAGCTCCTTCATGAACTCCTTGAATTCTTAAGTTTCATTTCTTCATTTAATCAAATACTTCTTGAAACTCTTGCTCATACTGCTTCATCTTTCTTTCCATCTATCTTGACATCTGATTTAGAAGGTCCTCTACCTTTTCATCAGCCTCAGTTTTCTTATTTTCAGCTTTGTCTAGTCTGGATACTGAAGATTTTATAGTAATACAGATGATTTATTTTTCCTTGCTTTTCAAAGAACTCTGCTTAATTCTTCTTCAGAATCTCAATTTCTCTGGAGAATTTTTCTTCTAGATTAGATAACTTTTGGTCCAGTGAATCAATTACTCTCATGGTGGTGTTTTTGAGGTTTTTCATCATATTTATAAACAGGGTTCTAAATTCTTCATGAGGGCTGGGGTTTAGCTCAGATGGTAGAGTGCTGTTCTGTGCTGTCTGAGGTCCTCCATTCAATCTCCAGCATTCCAAAAATGGGAGAAGGCCATGGCAGCCCACTCTTGAAGCCATCCCCAAACAATCAGCCGCTGAAAACCCTGAGGGTCACTATGAGTTGGACCTAACTGGATGGCATCTGACAACAACAAATTCTCCATCAGGCATCTCCAAGAATCCTATTACCCTGAAATTATCTGTTGAGGGCCTTTGGTCTATAGGATATTTTCATCTAGCTTGACCTTTTATGTTTTGTGTGTTTTTCTGCTGAGGCTTGCCCCATTGCTTGGTCTCGGTGATAGGTCTCACCTCCTCCATGTGGAAAGAGGTCTCCCCCAACATTCCCATGAGTTTGAGTGATGATGGGTTACTGTGGTTCTCTCCTTGTTCCCCACCCCCATAGTTTGCAGCTCCAGTGTCCAATGCCTAGCTCCCCTTGCAGCCTCTGCATTCTGCACTGCTCCTCAGGTTCTCCCTGTCCCCAACATTCCCAGCCCCCAATCATACCACATCCTAAACTGTATGTCTTAGGCTCCCTGGACCTGTGGCACTATGTCTCCATGTCACAAGCATTCCCAGGCCCTAAATATGTCCTATTCTGAATAAGCTTTCTTAGGCTTGGTGACCCAGCAGTGCCAGCTGCTCTTCTCTGTCCCATGAACTCTCTACCTTTCAGTTTCTCTCCCTCTATATCTCAGTTCCAGTGGCAACAGAGGCCAAGGTGGCTATAGTCTCTCCTGATAAAAAAAAAGAAAAAGAAAACACAGTTCCTTGGTCCAACCTCCTCCTAGAAGAGTCCTGCAGACCTCCTCCTTTTTTTTTCCTGCAGTGCACCTAGTCAGCCATGGACACTACTGGTGGGCTCTGCTGGGCCGCCCAGCAGGCACATGTAGTCAGGGAGGGCCGTGGTGCACCTCTCTTCAGCTGTGCACTCTTGTCAGGGGTTGGCCATGCTTCCTACCAGCTGCATGCTGTCAGGGAGGGCCCATGGTACCTCTCTTTAGCCATGTGCCCTTGTGGGTGGCTCTACCTTGCCTCTTGGAATGGGTTCACTGCACTTCGCTTCAGCAGTGCACCTCCTGAAGGGCTCCATATCTTCCAAAACCCTCTACTGCTATCTTTCCTGTGAATGAGGGTTGTGGAGAGTCACCCTGCTGTTCCATCATCTTCATTGTTTTAACCTCCACTGTTTGGTCATTGGCCTGCAGCCATACCACTGTGGAGACCCGATCCCATCAGATCTCAGAAGCTAAGCAGGGTCGGGCCTGGTTAGTACCTGGATGGGAAGTTGCCTGGGAATACTGCTATAGGCTTTGGAGATGGACCTGACAACCCACTCCCAAAAACCAATCTGCCATTGAAAACCCTATCAATAGCAGAGAAGCACTGACAATGTTTTGCCTGTTATATGTAGGGTCGCTGTGAATCACACAGACTCGACAGCACCTAACAAGGACAACAATTCAATTTGGTTGGTTCGTCCTTGTGCCATTCCACTTTTCTTCATGATTAAAGCTGCACTCTACTCCTTTTTTGTTTTGAGTGAGAATTTCATGATTTTCCCTATTTTCTTCCCTGATTGAAGCATGGCTATCACCTGTCCACCATTTTAGCCGGAGCTCATGAGCAGTTTTCTGTTGTTCCTACACTGTCTCTGGGGGTGGAGGAGGAGCTTCCTGGTGAGCCAGTAAGGAGGACAGGCCATTGCAGCTTGGAGATATAGAAATGCAGGGCTTCTGCTCCTGCTGGCAATAGGGTAAAATCCCTATTAAGGTGGGTTCCCATCATGGCACCTATGATTAATCTAGGAAGGGCAGGCTGCCCCTTTTCCAGCACCAGCTTGCTATGTGAATTGCAGATCTCTTGTCTTAGATGTATTTTTGCCAGGGGGTGAATTCTGTGTTGGTGGAGCTCAGGGAGACTTTTCTTCTCACTTTTGCCTACGCTCATCTGAGAGGAATGACCCCCTTCCTGCACTATGCAGCTGGGTGCTCGCTGTTACTGCTCTTTGTTTCTGTTACAATTCCAAAGTCCAGTATTTCCAGACTGATTTTTTTCTCTTATTTGCTGACCATTGCTGCAATCTAGTGTCTTTCCATGACATCTCATCTCTCCCTGCAAACACACACCTATTGCTTTGCCTCCACCTCATAGAGATACAGGAAAGTGCCAGATGTCTCCAATATGCCATCTTCTTCCTTTCCACAAATTAATTTTCTTATATTTCTAGAGGCTATATATCTGAGGCTGCAGCTGTAGTACTGTGTCATCCGATCCCATCAGGTCTGGGAAGCTAAGCAGGGTTGGGCCTGGTTATTCCTTGGATGGGAGATCGCCTGGGAACACCAGATACTGTAGGCTTTGGAGAAGGACCTGGCAACCGCCTCCCAAAAATCAATCTGTCATTGAAAACTCTATGAATAACAGAGAAACACTGATAACAGTGTTTCATCTGTTGTACATACAGTCTCTAGGAGTTGGATACTGACTCAGGGCACCTAACAACAACAACAGCAATATATCTGAGGACAAGATGCCCTTAGGTTTGATTTCTTCTGAGGCTTTTTCCTTGCCTAGCAAATGGCTGCCTTCTCTGTGTCCTCACATGGTCTTTTGACCATCTTTGTAGATCCCTGAAATCTTGTTCTTCTCCAAATTTGTTCTTTTTATATATCATATGACACTGGACTTATGACTCAGTCACCTCTTCAAAGGCCTTATCTGAATATACAGTATTTCTGAGGAACTAGATTTAGAGTTTCCACATCTGAATTTGGAGGAGACAAAATTTAGCTCATATCATTTGCTTTATGTTTGATTGATGGTGTTAGGCTCTACTGTTCTCCCCACCCCCAGCATAAAAGGTACTAGGTTGCATTTTTATTGTTAAATTTAGTATGCATACAAAATTATATTCTTTTCTAGGAAGTTAGTAATTCAAAGTATCTCTATGTACCTTTTCTTTTTACTCTGCAGAACTGAAGGTCACAGCCAGGGCCTCATACATGCTAGGCAAGTGCTCTATCTTTGACCTGTACCCTTGCCTCTTTGTTACTTTTTTGTTTGAGAGAGAATCTCACTGATTTGCACAGGCTGCCTCTGTGCCCAAGCCTGTGATTCTCTTCCCTCAGCGTCTTGGGTCACTGGGGTTATAGGCATGTGCTGCAATGTCCAAGCTTGTTTTTGTTGTGTTAGGTGTTGTCAAGTCAGTGTCCAACTCATAGTGACCCTAGGTATAACAGGCAAAGCACTATTGTCAGTACTTCTCTGCTATTGATAGGGTTTTCAATGGTGAATTGATTTTTGGTAGTGGGTTGACGGTCCTTTTCCCCAGCCTACAGCACCTGTGTTCCCAGGTGGTCTCCCATCCAAGTACTAACCATGCCAGACCCTGCTTAGCTTCTGAGATCTGATGGGATTGGATGTTGCAGGCTAATGCCCAGGTAGGTGTACTTCTTATTTTATTTTTTGCTTGGGGTGTGTGTGTGTGTGTGTGTGTGTGTGTGTGTGTGTGTGTGTGTTGTTATTTTTTAGCTTTCTTAAGGAGAAGCTTGTAGGAGACAATTACCCTTATTTTTAAAAATAGCTTAAGCCAGTCTTTGTGGTACATGCCTGTAATCCCAGCAACTCAGGAAGCTGAGGCAGGAGGATAGCAAGTTTGAGGCCCAAGGCAAACTGCATAACTTAGCAAGATCCTGTCTCAAAACAAAATTTAAAAGGGGTCTAGGGGTGCAGCTCAGTGGTAGAGCACTTGCTTAGCATATGCAAGGACCTGGGTTCAATCTCCTAGTAGCACACACAAAAAACAAAGTTGATGTTGCCTTTATTATTTAAGGATACACAACAAAGAGAAAAAATTTTAATGGAAGAATTGTATCTTTCCATGTACTTTAAAAATATTATGTTATCTTATGGCATCTATGCAATTTTTAGTATCTATACAAGGCTTTTTCCTTTTACCATAATCTTTTCTTTTCTCTATGATGGATTTTTATGATTTTTAAAAATCCTTCTGGGTTTTACATTTTAACTGTAATATGGTTAATGTAGTTATTATTTTTATTTGTCATTCTTCTAGTCCAAGGATATTTGCAATCAGAT
>VMDO01018344.1:32491-42527 GCA_007922755.1 Pedetes capensis
TCTGTATTGAGTTCTATAAGAATTTCACAGTACTAATTATTTTACTGTTTCTAGGACGTTTCTTTCATTCTTTTGAGTCTTTTCAATTATAATTTTTTCATTTCTATGATATTAAATTTCACATCTATTTCACATTTTGTTCCTTTTTTCTCTTTCTTTTTTCTTTTATTTTCTTCCACAGATTTGTACATGTTTTACTTTCCTGCATATATCCGGAAAGCTTAAACGTACCTGAAAGATCTTCTACATTGTATTAATTTCATTGATGTGAATTGATACTATTTCCCAAATATCTTTCCAATCATATGATTTCTTCATGGTTTTGGAAATTGTGAAAGTGAAAGCAACTTTCTATTGTACTCCCTTTTTCTCTCCCTATTCTTTTCTCCCTTTCTAGAGTTAGGTGGTTTATACAATTTGGAATCTTGCCTTCTGTAATTAGTCTTGTGTCTTCAACCATCAGTGATATCAGTGGTATAATAGACCAAATAACCTAAATGGAGGTTGGAGGGGCTTAGTTCCTGTCCAAGTCATTAGTCTCAAGTTCTACCTAGTCCCAAATCTTTCAGTCAGTCTGGACCCAAAGTGGTTTATTAGAGCCTCCATCTAAAGATAGGGAAGTTACACCAAAAACCTGTCTTCAACCCATTTAGAACCCATTCCTTCTCAGATATACTGCCTGCTGCTAGGCTATGTTTCAGCCTGACTCACAGCTCTGGATTTTGGTTATGTTTCTAATCCATTATGACTATGGTCTTCATGCTTGTATTCCCCTAAAATTGTATGTTGGAACCTAAAACCCAGTGTGTTAAGTGGGCCTTTGGGAGAAGTGATCAAATCATGAGGGCTTAGGATTAGTTCCTCTAGAAAGTAAGATTGAAGGAGATTTTTGTCCCCTTCTGACTTATAGGACACATCAAAGTCACTATGAGGAGCAGGTCCTCCTCAGACACTGAATATCTTGGTAACTTGGCCTCAGGGTTCCCAGCCTCTAGACAGTGAGTGAAAAATGTATGTTATTTATAAATTACCTAGTTTAAGGCATTTTTATAGCAGCATGAAAGGAAGAAGATAATTGTTGATGATTGTCTTGCTCTTGGTTCTTCTCTGAGTTTTCTATTATTGTCATGCATTCAGTGAGCAGGAGATTCGGCAGAATGTGACCTCACCATAGGATCTTCACTGATAGCCTTTGTTGATCTTACTAAGAATAGGCTTATATTTGATTTTCAGCTGATAAGCTAGTAAATTTAAATTTATTAGATCTTTGCAAGGCTTATTTTACTTACTTGTGTAAATGTATGCGTAGTTGCTACATAAATATTGTTTTCAGAAATTGGAGCCAGATCATGTTGGCTTTCATTTTACTTATGAGTAAAACATAATTAAATTAAATTACCTGAATTTTACTTGATGATTTGCTACATACAAGCATGGTACTAGGGAACTATATTACTGCAGTCATTTTAAGGATTATAGGTTTAGGGAAAATTTAGACACAAATATGGCTTCAGGGAGAAAAATACAGAGACTTAATCCATTACTAGGGCAAAGGTCCAGTAGGATGAGTACTCTCATCCTAATATATATGGGATTTTCTATTTGGATTGGTAAGGAGGACCAGATCAGGGAGAACATTTACATTTACATTTATTCAATACATAGAATACATGTTGTTGTTGTTGTTAGGTGCCCTCGAGTCGAGTCCGACTCATAGCAACCCTATGTACAGCAGATCGAAACACTTCCTGATTCTGTGCCAGGCAAACCATCTTATTTATATTTAAGCCCATTGTTGCAGACACTGTGTCAATCCATCTGGTGGAGGGTTTTCCTCTTTTGCGTTGACCTGCCACTCTTCCAAACATGATGTCCTTCTCCAGGGATTGTTCTCTCCTGACTACATGTCCGAAATATGTAAAACGCAGTCTGGCCATTTTTGCTTCCAAGGAGCACTCTGGTTGCACTTCTTCAAGGACAGATCTGTTGGTTCTTTTGGCAGTCCATGGTATATTCAATAGATGTCTCCAGCACCACAATTCAAAAGCATCAATTCTTTTTCTGTCTCTCTTGTTCAATGTCCAGCTTTCACAACCATATGATGTCACTGAAAATACCATGGCATGAGTCAGACCCACCTTCGTCTTCAATGTGACATCTTTGCTTTTCAATACTCTAAAGAGATCTTTTGCCACAGCTTTTCCTAGAGCAATGCATCTTTTGATTTCTTGACTGTTGCTTCCATGGGTGTTGATTACAGAGTCAAGCAAAGCAAAATCTTGGACAACCTCAATCTTTTCTCCATTTATTGTGAAGCTGCATGCTGACCCAGTGGTAAGGATTTTTGTTTTGTTGATGTTTAGCCGTAACCCATATTGAAGGCTATGATCTTTGATCTTCATCAGTAAATGTTTTAAATCCTCTTCACTTTCAGCAAGCAGAGTTGTGTCATCTGCATAAGGCAGGTTGTTAATGAGTCTTGATGCCTCATTCTTCCTCATAAAGTCCAGCTTCTTGGATTATTTGCTCAGCATATAAATTGAAGAGATAGGGTGAAGGTATACAGCCTTGACACACACCTTTCTCAACTTTAAACCACTAAGTGTTTCCTTGTTCTATTTGAACAACTGTCTCCTGGTTCATGTACAGATTTCTTGTGAGCACAGTTAGGTGTTCTGGTATTCCCATTTTCTGAAGTGTTATCCATAATTTGTTATGATCCACACAATCAAATGCCTTTGCATAGTCAATAAAACATAGATAGACATCTTTCTGATGTTCTCTGCTTTCAGCTATTATCCACCTGACATCAGCAATGATGTCCCTGGTTCCCTGCCCTCTTCTGAATCCCGCTTGATTTTCTGGTAATTCCCTGTCTATATACTGCTGCAGTTGCTTCTGAATGATCTTTAGTAGAATTTTGCTTGTGTGTGATATTAATGATATTGTCTGATAGTTTGCACATTCAGTTGGATCCCCCTTTTTAGGACTAGGCACAAATATGGATTTCTTTCAGTCAGTTGGTCAAGTAGCTGTTTTCCAAATCTGTTGGCATAAACATGTTAACACCTCCAGTGCTGCATCTGTTTGTTGAAACATCTCTATTGGTATCCCATCAATTCCTGGAGCCTTGTGTTTCGCCAGTTCTTTCAAGGCAGCTTCCACTTCGTCCTTCAGCACCTTTGGTTCCTCTTCATATGCAATCTCTTGGAATGGTTGGTCGTCTACTAATTCTTTCTTGTATAATGACTCTGTGTATTCTTCCCATCTTCTTTTGATGTTTCCTGCATCATTTAATATTTTCCCTATAGAATCTTTCACTATTGCCACTCGAGGCTTGAATTTTTTCTCTACTTCCTTAAGCTTGAGAAACACAGAGCGTGTTCTTCCCTTTTGGTTTTCTGCCTCCAGCTCCTTGCACATGTCATTATAATTGTTTTTGTCTTCTTGAGCTGCCTTCTGAAATCTTCTGTTTAGTTCGTTAACTTCATCATGTCTTCCTTTTACTTTAGCTGCTCTACGTTTGAGGGCAAGGTCCAGTGTCTCTTTTGACGTGTAATTTGATCTTTTCTTTTTTTCTTTTTTTTTTAAGAACTTTTTGCTTCCTTCTTGAATGATATCTTTTATGTCATGCCACAACTCTCCTGGTCTCCTATAATTTGTGTCTAATGCATTAAACCTATTTTTGAGGTGGTCTCTGAACTCAGGTGGGATATACTCAAGGTCATATCATGGCTCTCGTACACTTGTTCTAATTTTCTTCAGCTTCAGTTTGAACTTGCATATGAGAAGTTGATGGTCTGATCCACAGTCAGCACCTGGTCTTGTTTTGACATTTTGTACAGAGCTTTTCCATCGTCTCTTTCCACATATGTAGTCAATTTGATGCCTGTATGTTCCACCTGGTGAAGTCCATGTGTATAGTCTCCATTTATGATGTTGAAAAAATGTATTTGCAATGAAAAAGTCATTGTTCTGACAAATTTCTATCATGCGATCTCCAGCTTCCTTTCTGTCACCAAGACCATATTTTCCAACTACTGAGCCTTCTTGTTTGTTTCCAACCTTTGCATTCAAGTCACCAGTGATGATCAGTATGTCTTGATTGCATGTTTGATCTGTTTCAGATTGCAGAAGCTGATAGAAGTCTTCCCTTTCTTCATTTGTGGCCTTGGTGGTGGGTGCATAAATTTGAATAATAGTCATATTAACTGGCCTTCCTTGTAGGTGTTTGGATATTATTCTATCACTGACAACATTGTATTTCATGACAGATCTTGAAATGTCTTTTTTGATGGTGAATGCAACCCCATTTCTCTTTAATTTTTCATTTCCAGCATAGTAGACCTTACGATTGTCTGACTCAAAATGGCCTATGTCAGTCCATTTTAGCTCACTGATGCCTAGAATGTCAATGTTTATGCACTCCATTTCTCTTTTAACGATTTCTAATTTTCCTAGATTCATACTACGTACATTCCATGTTCCAATTATTAATGGATGTTTACGATTGTTTCTCCTCATTTTCAGTCATGCCACATCAGCAAGTTGAGCACCGTGGGGCTTTACTCCATTTCTGTCATCACGGTAGACTCTCCTTTGAGGAGGCAACTCTTCCCCAGTAGTCGTTTGAGAGCCTTCCAACCTGGGGGCCTTGTTTTCCGGCACTATATCTAACAATGTTTCTTTGCTATCCATAGGGTTTTCAATGGCTAGTTGTTTCAGGAGTGGATCTCCAGGTCCTACTCCCTAGTCTGTCTTAGTCTGGAAGCTCAGCTGAAAACCTGTCCACCATGAGTAACCTTGCTCATGTCGGAGGTTACAGTGGCAGAGCTCTCAGCCTCATTGTAACACGCAAGCCCCCACAGTGTACCAAAATGACAGACGTGTGGGGGATAGAATACATAGGAAAATCCTATATCTGTGACTGTAAGTTTTCTTTACACCAATGCATACTACATTTTAATCTGAATGGTTGAAAGTATGAAATTTCTCAGCTATAATTAAAGTTAGAACTTTGATATGTAACCACCCTAAGTGTTTTATATATAAATTAGTTTGAAGCTGGTAGCATGTTCTTTTCCATTCTCCTCTTTATACCTTTCCTCCAATGGCCAACATGTTAAAATTTACATAAACTAAATCAACTTTTAAATTAATTGATACAAATTAAAATTTATTGATCACATCTATGTGTGAAGATCCATTAAGTTCTTTAGGCATATTTTCTTCACTGTGGGAGGTAGTTTTGAGTATTTCTGTGTAAATGATGAAGAAACTAAAGCACAGTGAAGAAAATTTGCTCTAGTGTACAGAGCTAAAGATTAAGGCTGGACTGGAATATAACTAAAGACAGTTAGGCTGTAGCATGGCTAGCATTTAGCCCAGCTGCTAGAGCACCTGCTCTGTACTCACTGAAGACCAGGGTTCAAACCTCAGCACTGCAAAAGTGAGAGAAGGATCTGGCAATCTACCCCCAAGCAATCCCAAAACAATCAGCAAATGAAAACCGTATGAGGGTTGCTATGAGTTGGACCCGACTTGGCGGCTAACAACAACAACAACAACAAGCCGTAGCATCACCTGCTGAAGCACTGGCCTCCACAATTGCAATGAGTTCCTATTTGTAGGAAAAGATGCATTAATATTTAATGTATTTTATGTATATACTTATGTATTTGTTATAAATTTATTTATTTTTACAATTCTCGGAGATTCAACCCAGGGCAAAGTGTTCTACTGCTGAGCTGCACCCCAGGCCCTTTTTAAAATTATCTTTTATTTTTTATTTTGAGACAAGGGTTTGCTCTGTTTTACAGGCTGTGTCTGGTCTTGAACATCTGATTCTCTTGCCTTAGCCTCCCAAATTGCTAGGATTACAGATCTGTGCCATAGCTCCTGGCTTAATATATGTTTTAAGACAAAAATATTTTTGAGTAAAGATAGAGGCATAGCATAGAATTGTTATTGCATATTTAAGCTTAAATATGTACCAAATCTATAAAAATTTTGTCCTTTTAGTCATGATAAATGTGAAAATAACAAGAAGAATCTGCCCAATGGAAATTTTAAAAAAGCCAAAGTATGAAAACAGCAGTAATAAACAATTGGTAAATAAAGAGACTTGGAGCATGTAATGTTAATCACAATTGCTAAATGAAGAGATTTGGAACATGTAATACTAATAAGGAAAGACTTCTTGATGGATGTAGCAGAGTTAAAGATTAAAGAGAGAAAATTACACCGTGTAGAATGAAATAGAAGAGGCTATTAAATGTGTAATAAGTGGAAATCTAGAGAATGTTCAGAAGAATTTGTGCCAAGCCCTTAGGGACCATCAAGTTGGACCATGATTGGAGAAAAAGACAACTCTAAATTGTATCATGGAACAATAGACATATGATGTTTAAGGAGTGAATGGAACCATTTATATAGCTCTTTTTTTCAAGAACACTTATCATTAGAGCATCATTAGAGCCACTGAAAGGTTTTCCAAAGTGGAGACAATGAAGTCTGTGGTGATAAAACCAGGTAATTACGTTGGTGGTCCTGTGAGGCCTTCTATGGAGAGATGTAGCTATTTAATAGACATCTAAGGTAGTGGGAAATGTGAGCAATGTAACATTTTATGAATAGAAATGTGTTGCTTTTTTCTAAATGATACTTAAAAATGAAGGAGATAGTGTAGAGACTTGAGAAAAATGTTGCCATTGGCACCAAAGGAGAAGGAAGGCAATGTAAAAATAAAATACAGAATCATATTTTCAAATTGGACCTCTGGAGTCATGGAATATATATGGATGAAGAATTTATATGCATAATGGCAGATGCTACAGCAACCTAAGGGGCTGAGGAAAGGGAAAAAAACCTGGATACAACCTGCATTTAAACGTGAACAGGTCAGTTACAGCCATCTGAGGATGAGCAGAGAAAGAAGAAAACTAACTATTATGTATCCACAAGGTAAGAGAAGGATTGGGGAGAGCTAGAGAAGAGGGGTTCCTCTGAATCTGACCTCCTTTCCTTATTAAGTCATGTGCCAAATTTTTAGATTTATATTAAAAGAAATATCTTAATTTCAGCAAATCTCCACTAGAAAGTTTTATAAAAAATTTTTTGGGGGACGGTTCCACTGCCTGAAAAAAAAAATGGATTTTCACTTTCCAGTTAAGTACATATATACCCAAGAGACAATAGATCAAGAACTTCAACAAAAGTTCAGATCTAATAGTTTTAAACTAATATTTTATTTGTTAAAGCTTAATTGTGTTAGGTTTTAAACTGTTGTATTAAAATAAATGGAAAGCATGGGGATTTAATTTTACAAAGGCTAAGAGTTAAGACATTCATTATATTCAATACATTAGTACATTAGGGAAATTAGAAAACATTTATTTATAGTTCCTCCCTCCATCCTCTGTCCCCAGAAGTATTTAAAGATTAAGAAGAAGCACCATTGCTAAGGATAATTAGTTTGGTCTTTGGGAACAGTTCCCAGATTGTAATATCATGCTCCAGAGATCTTAGAAAAGAAAGAACACATGAACCTCTGAGTTCTAACTGAAATTCACTCACTCACATTGTGATTACTTGGGCAAATTACTTAACCCATCTCTGGGTCTCTGCACAGCACAAGGAGAATAATGCCTACTTTAGGACAATGTGGTAAGTATTAGCAATTTCACGATGGTAAAATGTCTTGCAAATACAAAGCTAGACTATATAAATTAAGGCTAAGTGGGAATGCAGAAAACAAAGAAAGAAACAAGCTTGGGAATATGTTAAGAGTAATTTGGGAAAAAGTCCCTTGAGAGACCAGGGCTCCCGGCAGGAGCCTGTTTTGCTCAGCAGCTAAGTCAATAGACCACCCTTCATAGGTAAGAGAGGCTGAGGGACCCTGTGAACTTCTCACTGGATAAGCACAAGTTAATGTGCTACAGGTGTTTCTTTTATACACTGAGGGAGACCACTCACAGTGTCCTGGAGCCTTCCCACTCCTGAGGTGGTCTGCAGTGAGGAATGACTAGGTTGTCATCTAAAGCCTGTCAGAACACCAGCTGGAAGGAAGTAGCGGGAACCCTGTCTATTGACTTATTTTTGGTATCCTGAAATATAGAGAAGATGTAAATAACTTAAAGAAAATTTCAGAAGGAAGAGAAGTTACACATGTCTCTGGTTCTTTACCCCCAAATCTCAAAGCTTCATGTGTTTCAAATTTTTTAAGTTTTTGATGTAGGTGGTATACATATGTGCATGTACATCCATACACTGTATATAGTGTAATATCAAAGTTAATACCAAGGCATCACCAAAGAAGCCAATGCATGATTATCTTCAAAAACTTATGTGTGCTACAAAATAAGAGTGATACAAACAAACATAAATAACTGCTTCACATTAGCTCAGGTCAACTTTTGCTGGTAAATGAGTTATGAAAATTTTCTTTTCAGCTTAAGTATTTGACTTTTGCATGTCAGAACTGCGTAAAGGAGACTGTAGGTCTGTTAAAAAAAACTTGCAACTCAGGTTGAAACTAGAAATTTAGCCTTGTATAAGACAAAGCATATATATATATATATATATATATATATATATATATATATATATATATGTGTGTGTATATATGTATGTATGTGTGTGTGTGTGTATATATATATATATATATTATAGTCTGGACTATATAATGGTAGGGGAAAACCTGTCTACTTAGATGGGGATTACAGTTATGATGGAATGACCACAATTCATTTTGTTGTTATTGTTAGGTGCCATTGAGTCACACCCAACTCATAGCAACCCTCATAGGGTTTTCAATGGCTGATTGTTTTGGTAGTTCACTATAAAATAGTTTTGTGATTTTTTTGTTTGTTTTTTACTTGAAGTCCAAGGGCACATGGCAAGACTTCAGAGGGGGCATGAACCCAATTAACTCCTGAAGTAGTGTGCATATTTCTCTGTGTTGTTGTTGTTGTTAGGTGCCATTTCCAAGTAAGATGGCTCATGTTGTTGTTGTTGTTAGGAGCTGTCGAGTCAGTCAGTGTCTGCCTCATAGCGACCCTACGTACAACAGGTGAAACACTGTTGTTAGTGCTTCTCTGCTACTCATAGGGTTTTTAATGGCTGATTGTTTTGGGGGAGTGGGGTTCCAGGTCCTTCTCCCAAACCTACAATATCTGGTGTTCCCAGGTGGCCTTCCATCCAAGTACTAATCAGGCCTGACCCCGCTTAGCTTCTGAGAGCTGATGGGATTGAATGCCACAGTGGAATAGCTGCAGGCAAGATGGCTCATAGTTTTGTTTTTTGTTTGTTTCTTTGTTTATCTCCCAAATTACCAAGCATACTGAGAGTCAGTAATGATCATGAACCTGTACTTTAGATCATTAAAACAGATGTTAATGACAATAATCTAAAAGACTGGTTTACATTAGTATTTTAAGAACATATTTCATGCTGTTTATCAATACTAAAAATGTGGTGCCTAGCCCAACCCTCTCCTCTGCACACTCATCCTGACCCAACCTCCCCTGCTCATGGGTCTAGCCCATCAACCTCTTCTATGTTTCTTGCCCTCAGCAAACTCATCTTTGCCTCATAGTTTTTGTACTAGTTGTTGGTTCTCCCTGGTGCCTTTGACCAAGATCTTCCCACAGCTGTCTGTTTCTTGTCACTTAAATCTCGGCTCAGTGGACACCTTATAGAAAGAAGTCTTTCCTCACTATCACTCTAAAATCACTTTCCAGGGCCTCATTCTACAGTATTTTTTCTCTATACTCAGTCACAAGATACATGGCTAGACATGGACATCTTCACGGTGCTCATCTTCTAACTAAATGATCTTTCTAATTTACATATTTACTTGTATATTTTCTGGGCCTCCAACCTAGAACAGAATTTCTCACCTATCCTCTATGCCTAGACTAGCAGTTGGAATATAGCAGGCCTTCAATGAGTATTTGGTGAATTAATGAATGAATTGATTATACTTGTTGTGGTAATCATGATGCTTATTATAAAAAATATAAATTGGCAAATGAAG
>VMDO01018345.1:0-42413 GCA_007922755.1 Pedetes capensis
CGGATCCACTTTCATTTTTCTGCATGTGGATGACCATGTTTCCCAGCACCATTTGTTGAAGAGGCTGTCCTTTTTCCAGTTTATTTGCTTTGCTCCTTTGTCAAAAATAAGGTGGCTATAGGTGTGTTGAGGTATATCTGGGTCTTCTATTCTGCTCCAGATGTCTTCGGGCCTATTTTTGTGCCAGTACCAAGCTGTTCCAGCATCATTTCTGTCACCAAGGGAATATTTTCCAACTACCGAGCCACCTTCTTTGTTTCCAACTTTTGTATTCCAGCTACTAGTAATTATCAGTGCATCCCAATTGTGTGTTCATTCTATTTCAGTTTGCAGAAATTGGTAAAAATCTTCCCTGTTTTCATTTTTCACCTTAGTGGTAGATGGATAACTTTGAATAATAGTCTTTTGTGCTGGCCTTCCTTGGAGGCCTATGGATATTGTTCTATCACTGACAGCATTGTACTTTAGGACAGATCTTGAGATATATTTTTTGATAATGAATACAGTCCCATTTCCCTTCAATCTGTCATTTCTGGCATAGGAGATGCTATGATTGTTGTATTATTGTTAGGTGCCATTGAGTTGGTGTCCAACTCATAGTGACCCTGTGTACAATAGACGAAACACTACTGTCAGTGCTTCTCTGCTATTCACAAAATTTTCAGTGGTTGACTGTTGGGAGTGGGTTGCTGGGTCCTTCTCCCAAGCCTATAGCACCTGGTGTTCCCAGGCGATCTCCCATCCAAGCACTAACCAGGCCTGACCCTGCTTAGCTTCCGAGATCTGATGGGATGGGATGCCACAGTGGTACGGCTGCAGGCTTAAATTGTGTGAGGCTACCAGGCACCGTGTGGGTGCCTCCCTGCTATTTCTAGGGATTTCAGGGGCCGGTTGTTTCAAGGAGCCGGCTTCTGGGCCTATTCTCCCATACTTGTGGTGCTGCGGATTGAACCTAGCTCTTTGGGAAGTATGCAGTCATTCTCTACCAATTGAGCCAAACCCCCAGCCCACGATATGATTATCTGATTCAAAATGGCCTATGCCAGTCCATTTTTGCTCATTGATCCTACAATGTTGATGTTTATGCACTCCATTTCACTTTCGATGATTTCTCTTTGTTCTAGATTGGTACTTTCTAGATTGGTACTATGTATATTCCAAGTTCCAATTATTAATGGATGTTTGCAGTTGTTCCTCCTCATTTTAGTCATGCCATATCAGCAAGTGGAGGTCCCTGGGGCTTTACTCCATTCCCGTCATTAAGGTTGACTCTACTTTGACAAGGCAGCTCTTTCCCAGTTGTCTTTTAAGTGCCTTCCAATCTGGGGGGCTCATTTTCCGGCATTATATCTGACATTATATACTCATAGGGCTTACAATGGCTAATTGTTTTGGGAGTGGGCTGCCAGGTCCTACTCCCTAGTCTGTCTTAGTCTGGAAGCTCAGCTGAAACCATGGGGGGTAAAGTTTGTTGTTATGATTCTTTTGATTTTATTGTTTTTCCATGCAGAGTTTTGATGATTTTTATTTGACCATATTTTTTAATCTTTTATGATGCCCAGGTTTCATTTGAAATTTTTTTCTTCTCCCCTTGTTTTTCTTTCCTGTATTCTAATATATTTACCTTCTGTTTTATACCTTTAAAACCTTGATCCATAACTAAAACATCAAACCCAGTCAGCTTTCCATCACTGAGACAAAATATTTGAGATCACTGTCTTAAAGGAGGGGAGGTTTGTTCTGGTTCTTGGTTTCTGAGATTGCCGCCCACATTGCCTGGCCTGTGGCTTTGGGCTGGTGGTCAGTGGAGTGGCTCACCTGGCGGTTGGGAAGTAGGACAGGAATAGGAAGGAGCTGAAGGCTCAGTGCCCTTGAAGGGCACGCCCCCAATGACCTCACTTCTACCTCCTTCCAGAGGACACAGGCCAGTGGCCAAGCCCTTAACACACAGGGCTGTGGGACATTTAAGATCCAAGCCCCAGACCCAGCGTCATCAGAAACGGGGCAGACTGGCTCTGTGCCTCTGTGGAACATTGGTAATGTCATCAACGGTAGTTTCTTGCCAAAATGTTTAAAATTAATCCAATCCTGAGGAATAACTGGACAAATCTAGGTGGGGGAAATCCTAATAACAGTGTCCTAGACTGTTAAAACTGTAAATGTCACGATAAAGAAAAGCTGTTGGGTATGGTGGCCCATGCCTATAATCCCAGTGACTTGGGCGGCTGCGACAGGAGGATTGAAAATTCAAGGCCAAGCCCCGTGCGGTGGCGCACACCTGTAATCCCAGTGACTCAGAAGGCGGAGGCAGGAGGATCGCAAGTTCAAGACCAGAGGCAGTCTGCGTAACTTAGTGAGACCCTGTCTCAGAAAGTACAAAAAAAAAAAAAAGGACTGAGGGTACAGTTCAGTGGTACAGCACTTGTAAAGCATACAAGCAAGAGGCCTTGGGTTCAACCCCTAGTACTGAAAAAAGAAGGAGGAGGAGGAGAAGAAGAAAAGAAAAAGAAAAAGATTCAAGGCCAGAAGCAGCCTGTATTCCTCAGGAAGACCTTGCCTCAATATAAAAATTTAAAAATGGGCTACTAGAGGTACAGCCTAGTGGTAGAGCACCTCCAAAATATGTGCGAGGCCCTGGGTTCAACCCTCAAGTACTGCCAAAAAAAAAAAAAAACCCATCAAACTATTCCAGGGTAAGGAGGTTAAAGACCATGGGGGCCCAGTGTGATTGAGATACTTTTTTGGTTTTGATTTTTGGCAGTACTGGGGTGTTGAACCCAGGACCTCATACATCCTTTTTGCAAGCCTCAACCACTGAGACATCCCTACAGCCCATTTGTTACTTTGTGTTTTGAGACAGGGTCCCCCTAAGTTAGGCAGGCTGCCTCTGGTCCTAAACTTGATCCTCCTGCCTCTGCCTCCCAAATTGCTAGGATTAAAGGTGAGCACCACTATGCCTGGCTTTGATTGACATTCTTGATGGGATCCTGGGTTGAAACTAGTAAAGGCCAAATTGAGGGAGAGAGAACTGGGCAGATTTGGATATGGGCTGTACAGCAGCGATACTGCTGGGTCAGTGTGAAGTTCCTTGGTGTAATAATGGCATTGTGATTATGTAGGAGGGTGGCCTTGGGTAATGTGATGAGGCCCTTAGCAAGGTAACGTGATACCTGCAACTTTCAAATGGTTCAGGAGAAGAAGAGTCTAGGGGCGCAGCTCAGTGGGGCATCAGTACACTTAGCATGTGTGAGACTCTGGGTTCAATTCCCAGCAACACAACACACACACACACACACACACACACGGAACATATGTAACCCCACATATAAACACTACACGGGCAAACGTAAGGCAAACACAAATACAGCAACATGGGTTTTTTTGGTTGTTTTTTTGTTTATTTGTTTGTTTTGTTTTGCTTTGTTTTTGCAGTACTGGGGGTTGAACCCAGGGCCTCGCGCTTGCATGCTCTGCAAGTGCTGGACCACTGAGCTGCACCCTCAGCCCATTTTTTTACTTTTTGAGACAGGGCCTTGCTAAGTTACGCAGGCTGCCTGTGGTCTCGAATTTGTGATCCTCCTGCCTCCACCTGCCGAGCCCCTGAGATTATAGGCGTGCACCACCGTGCCTGGTTGGGTTGTTGTTTGTTTTTGAGACAGGCTTTTGCAGTATGGCCCAGACTAGCCTTAAATTTGAGGCTGGTCTCAAATTTGTGGTAATCCTCTTGTTTCAGCCTCCCAAGCGCTGGGATTTTAGGTATGTGCTACAATGCCCAGCCACAGTGACAAGGTAACAGTAGTGACTCTAGAGGCAGGGTGTTTGGATCTTTTTTGTTTGTTTGTTTTGGGTACTGGGGATTGAACCCAGGGCCTCACGCTTGCATGCTTTGCAAGTACTATACCACTGAGCTGTACCCCAGACCATATTTTTATTTTTTGAGACAGAGTCTCACGAAATTACAGACTGCCTCTGGTCTCAAACTTGTGATCCTCTTGCCTCTGCCTCCTGAGTCGCTGGGATTACAGGCGTGCGCCACCTCACCCGGCTTGGATCTTTATCATACTGTTCCTGTAGCTTTCCATTTTTTTTTTTTTTCAAAATAAATAGATGAGGAGAAAAAGACAAAAATAAATAAATAAATAAATTACTTTTAACCTGGTTCTCCAGGGTGATTGGGCTGGGATTTAGCTCAGTTGGTGGAGCGCTGCACTGCAGTCTCTGAGGTCCCGAGTTCGATTCCCAGCACCACAAAAATGGGAGAAGGGCCTGGCAACCCACTCCCAATGCAATCCCGAAACAGCCATTGAATACCCTCTGAGGGTCGCTACGGCACCTAACAACAACAAACAGGATGATTGTCCTGGACTTCGGTTTCTTCCTCCTACTCTAGCATTAGCAGTCATCCGTGTCTCTTTCTCTAGAAACTTCTTTTTGGGGGAGTGTTATTCTCTTTTTTTGGACTAGAGAAGTTTTTATGACAAAGTATCTTTTTGGCAGACTTGAATAACTTCGCTAGAAGCAGAGAAAGACCAGCATCCTGTCACCTGTTCATTGGCGCCAGGGTTTTTGTTTTTGCTAACACTGCATTATGTGCTCCAAGTAGGTTTGCAAGGCAGTTCAGTTCCCAAGGACCAAAACAGAGTCTTAATTCTCAGAAATACCATCAAACCGATGCAGAGTATAATTAACCTCTCTTCAGTGAACCTTCCTCCACGTGTCTGTCAGCTTGTCGTGTTGTGGGGGCTTCTGTGTTGCTGTGATGCTGAAAGCTATGCCACTGGTATTTCAGATACCAGCAGGGTCACCCATGGTGGACAGGTTTCAGCTGAGCTTCCAGACTAAGACAGACTAGGGTGAAGGACCCAGCAGCCCACTTCCAAAACAGCCATTGAAAACCCTATGAATAGCCAAGAAGCATTCAAGAAAGGACTGGGGAAGAGTTGCCTCCTCCAGGTGGAGTCAGCCTTAATAGTGGAACTGGAGTAAAGCCCCTGGGACTTCCTTTTGCTGATGTGGCATGACCCAAAATGAGAAAAACATAGTGACTGCAACAATGGGCTCACCCATAAAAAGATGGTGTTGCATGGCCTGGTATTGGTTAGTGTTTTGTTCTGTTATACCTAGGTTCGCTGTGAGTTGAATCCCACTCAATGGCACCTAACAACAACAGCAACAGTGTATCTTGATACACCCTTTTTCTTAGCTGAGAGTTTTTGCAAAAGGACAGATCCTGCTTGCAATCTGTGGATATAAACATTTGGCCTTTGTTTTGGGAAAGTGACAGTCGTGGGCGAGTCATTGGTTCAAAACTAGGAGTCTTTGCCTGGGGACCATTTAATGGGCCAATTTTGCTGGGAGATTCTGCTCCATCGCTTGGTGGCCTTGGGAATGAGTGAGGTCATTGCAAATGGGTAGTGGGGATTGGCTCCTGGGCTGGATTGCCAGGTTGTGCCTAGTTGTGGGTACTTATGCGTTCCCCCGATGACAATGAGGATAGTTTCTTAGAACCCTTACATGAGCCCCTGCTCTCCTGGGCTTTCCCCTGGTGGCCCTGGCCTTGAGCAAACCCTCCAGGGGGCTGTGGGTGGCTCCTGCTCTGTCCTGTGCTGTATTTTCCCATCTCCTGGTAATTTGTGCTTTCTGACCTCCCTCACGTCAGCTGCAGCCTCCGCCCTCTGGCTTTGCTAGCCACTTGGAGAGTTCCTCTTGATACCACTTCCCCAGCTCGTTAATGGAATAAAAGCATGGGGAATTCTGAAGGTGTCTTTGTTTAAAACATTTTGTATGCTGATTATCAGTTTGGTGAACATTGGGGGCGGAAGGAAACCAAGTCCTCAGCAGCCCCTCCGGGGAGGGGGGAGTGTTCCTCCTTCCTTGGATTATGTTTTGTTCTGCCTTAGCTGGAGGGCAGAGGAAAAGGAAGGTCACAGCCTGTGTAGCGATGCAGAAGCAGTCACCAGCAATCGCCAGCAAACCGTGCTGTGTGACCCAGGCATCCTCGCTGTCTGCAGCTGGCCTAGGTGTGTTTGGGAAGGAAGCAGACACACCTGCAGCTCCATGCAGATTAGCACGTTCTGTTGGAATGTGGCTGTAGCCTCAGGATTTTCTTTTTTTCTTTTCTTTTTTTTTTTTTTTTTGGCAGTACTGGGGGTTGAACCCAGGGCCTCGTGCCTGCATGCTCTGCAAGTGCTGGACCACTGAGCTGCACCCCCCGCCCATTTTTTGGCTTTTTGAGACAGGGTCTCGCTAAATTACACAGACTGCCTCTGGTCTCGAACTTGAGATCCTCCTGCCTCCGCCTCTCAACCTGCTGGGATTACAGGCCTCAGGATTTTCTTTATTCAGAGTTGGATGGCAAAGAATTCCATCCAGGAGGCAGTGTCCCAGCCAGGTGTGAGGATCCAAAGCTGGGCAGCGAGGAGGGGTGGCTCACAAGCCCAGCCAGCCTCTGTGGGGATGTGACTAGGGATACTGAACCCTCATCCCATAGGCCACCCAGTCCTCACGGCAGGCTGGAGGCCCTGGGATTCAGAGGGGATGAAGCAGATTCAACTCAGGCCACTTGTTTGGCTTGTTCGTTCGAACCGGTTACAGGAGGGGAATGAGTGAAAGGGAAGCAGTGGAGGATGGGTGGGGGCCAAGTTAAAAGCAAAGGGGAGGGCAGAGATTCTTGAGCCGTCCAGCCTGTCCTTGGATGGTCTAGAGTGATCCAGAAGCCTGGCGTGCCTCTGAGACCAGGCTTGCCCCAGTGACAATGAAGGCCGCTGAAGATGTCTGTGGCTCAGGGGGAGGGGCCATCTGTAGCTCATGGAGAAACTGGAGAAGCTTTCTCCTGATAGGTACAGAAGATGCCAAAAAACGTATACACATCTTGGGACAGAAGCTTTTCGTTTTGTTGTTTTAAGAGTGTGTCGTATGCTTACATTCCTTGGATTAAAGCCATCTTCTGAGCAAACATGATCTTGCCCATGGGTACCATCGTTCAATTCAGCTTCAAAAAGTAATACATAGATAACATCTCCTAAAATGTGTACACATTTTTGGCACCCCCAGTACATAGCGCTGTGTCAGTTCTTCCCCTTCCTCTTTAAAAAACTTAAATTTCCCTTTTGGTTGGTGGATCTCCCCTGGGTTGAAGTTTCCACCCTGGCCTCCTCTGGAAGTGGTCCAAGCCGTGTGGAACATCCTGGCCAGGCTCCTTCCCTCGAGCTATGGGGCTGGATCACGTACTTTCAGCCTAAAGTTGACTGACCAGAAACACAAACCGAGTTTGCCTTAGGAGTGTGGGCAGCCCTGGTGTTGGTCAAGGTCACAGGAGAGGTCCCTCTGCAATCAGCGCACATAGATGGCCTTTTGATGCCCTTGCACAGGAAGCTTCTTGCCAGGACACAGTCCTAGTGAAGGCTGGTCTGGGTTAGTGGACCTCCCACCCAGAAGTGAGGGGTGCTCGCACCTCCTCCTGAGCAGTGGATTCCTGCCCTCACATCCACTTGTAAACAGATCAGGGCTCTGGGCTCTGCTATATCACTCCTCTGGAACCTGCCAAAGCTGATGGTCCTAACTGTTGTTGTTGTTTTTAGGTGCTGTTGGGTCTGACTCATATCGACCCTGTGTATAATAGAAGACAACACTACCTAACACTGTACCATGCAAACGATCTTTTTTATGTTTAAGCCCATTGTTGCAGTCACTGTGTCAATCCATCTAGTTGAGGGTTTTCCTTTTTTTGGTTGACCTGCCACTCTCCCGAACATGATGTCCTTCTCCAGAGATTGGTCCTTCCTGACTACATGTCCAAAATACATAAGATGCAGTCTAGCCATCCTAGCTTCCAAGGGGCACTCTGGTTACACTTCTTCTAGGACAGATCTCTTGCCTCTTTTGGCAATCAATATTTGTCTCCAGAACAATCATTCAAAAGTATCAGTCCTTCTCCTGTCTGCATTATTCAATGTCCAGCTTTCACAAGCTTATGACACAGCTGAAAGTACCATGGCATGAATCAGGTTCACCTTCATCTTCAATGTGACATCTTTACTTTTCAACACTTTAAAGAGGTCTTTTTACAACAGCTTTTCCCAATGCAGTGCATATTTTGATTTTTTAACTGCTGCTTCCATGAATGTTGATTGTAGAACCAAGTAAAGCAGAATCGTGGAAACCTCAATCTTTTCTCCATTTATCATGAAGTTGCGTACTGACTCAGTTGTAAGGATTTTTGTTTTGCTAATGTTGAGGTGCAGTCCATGCCGAAGGCAGTGTTCTTAGATCTTCATCAGTAAATGTTTCAAATTCTCTTCAGTTTCAGCAAGCAGAGTTGTGTCATCTGCATAACACAGATTATATATGAGTCTTCCTCTAATCCTGATGCCATGTTCTTCATAAAGTCCAGCTTCTCAGACTATTTGCTCAGCACAGACATTGAAGCGGTATGGTGAAAGAATACAGCCCTGACGCCCACCTTTCTTGACTTCATACCAGGCAGTGTTTCCTTGTTTGGTTTGAGCAACTGCCTCTTGGTCTATGTACAGATTCCTCATGAGTACAATTAAGTGCTCTGGTATTCCCATTCTTTGCAATGTTATCCATAATTTGTTATGATCCACACAGTCAAATGCCTTTGCATAGTCAATAAAACATAGATAGACATCTTTGTGGTATTCTCTGTTTTTGGCTAATATCCATGTGACATCAGCAGTGATATCCCTGGTTCTATGCCCTCTTCTGAATCCAGCTTCATTTTCTGGCAGTTCCCTGTCTAATACTGCTCCCATTACTTTTGAGTGATCTTTAGCAAAATCTTACTTCCATGAGATATTAATGATGTTGTTCGATGATTTCCACATTGCCTCCCCTTTCTTGGGAATAGGCACAAATATGGATCCCTTCCAGTCAGTTGGCCAAGTAGCTGTTCTTCAAATCTCTCAGCATAAATAAGTGAGCACCTCCGGTACTGCATCTGTTTGTTGAAACATCTCTATTGGTAATCCATCAATTCCTGGAGGCTTGTGTTTCGTCAATTCCTTCAAGGCAACTTCCACTTCTTCCTTCAGTACTATTTGTTCCTGATCATATGCACCCTCTTGAAATGATAGACCATCCACCGATTCTCATTGTTTTAATGACTGTGTGTATTCTTTCCATCTTCTTTTGATGTTTCCTGCATCATTTAATATTTGCCCTGTAGAATCCTTCATTATTGCCACTTGAAGCTTGACTTCCATTGAAAACCCTATCAATAGCCGATAAATAGTCAGATATAGTGCTGGAAAATGAGTCCCTCTGGTTGGAAGGCACTCAAAAGATGAGTGGAGAAGAGGTGCCACCTCAAAGTAGAATCAACCTTAATGATGGGAATGGAATAAAACTCCAGGGACCTCCATTTGCTGATGTAGCTTGACTCAGAATGAGGACAACTGTAAACATCCATTAATAATTAGAACATGGAATGTACATAGTATGAATCTAGGAATATTATGAATTGTCAAAAGGGAAATTGAGCCCATAAACATTGACATTCTAGGCATCAGTGAGCTAAAATGGACTGTATGTGCCATTTTGAATCAGATAAGTATATGGTCTACTATACTGGCAATGATATTTTAAAGAGAAATTGGGTTACATTCATCATCAAAAAAGACATCTCAAGATCTGTCCTGAAGTATAATGCTGTCAGTGACAGAATAATATCCATAGGCCTGCAAGGAAGGCCAGTTCCTATGACTGTTTTTCAAATTTACACACCCACCACAAAGGCCACAAATGAAGAAAGGGAAGATTTTTACAGCTTCTGCAGTCCAAAATCGTTCAAACACGCAGTTAGGATGCACTGATATTGCTGGTGACTGGAATGCAAAAGTTGGAAACAAAGAACTCTCGAGTTGGAAAATACAGCTTTGATCACAGAAACAATACTGGAGTTTGCATGATAGAATTTTGTAGACCACTTGGGCGCAGTGGCACACACCTGTGATCCCAGTGACTCGGGAGGCAGAGGCAGGAGGATTGCAAGTTCAAGACCATAGGCGGTCTGCGTAATTTAGTGAAACCCTGTCTCAAAAAGTAAAAAAAAAAAAAAAAAAAAGGACTGGAAATGCATCTCATGGTACAGCACTCGCAAAGCATGCAAGCTGAAGGCCCTGGGTTCGACCCACAGTACCCCCCCCCCCAAAAAAAAGAATTTTGTCAGACCAATGACCTTTTCATTGCAAATGGATTTCACCAACATAAACAGCAACTATACACATAGAATTGACCAGATGGAATATACAGGACCCAAATTGACTACATTTGAGGAAAGAGACGATGGAGAAGCTCAATATCAAAAGTCAGAACAACAGCAGATGCTGATTGTGGATCAGACCATCAACTGCTCATATGCAGGTTCAAATGGAAACTGAAGAAAATTAGAACAAGTATACAGAGCCAAGGTATGACCTTGGGTATATCCCGCCTGAGTTCAGAGACCGCCTCAAGAACAGGTTTGATGGGTTAGAAAGTAATGGTTGAAGACCAGATGAGTTCTGGCATGACATCCAAGACACCATTCATGAGGAAAGCAAAATGTTACTAAAAAGACAGGAAAAAAAGAAAAGACCAAATTACACGTCAAAAAAGACTCTGATACTTGCCCTTGAACATTGAGCAGCTAACGTAAAAGGAAGACATGATGAAGTTAAAGAACAAAACAGTTTTTAAAGGGCAGCTTGAGAAGACAAATACAATGACATGTGCAAAGAGCTAGAGCTAGAAAACGGAAAGAGAAGAGCATGCTCTGTTTTTCTTAAGCTGAAAGAATTGAAGGATAAATTCAAGCCTCAAGTGGCAATAGTGAAGGATTCTACAGGTCCTGACTGAGTCAGACTTAATTTGAGGGAGATCTGTCACTGGATTCTGTAGGCATGCTGGTTCCTGACTTCAGGTCTCAGACCCTGATTTGGCTAGGTTTCAGGTCTCCAGCTGTTCTCTGGGAAGAAAAAAGAATCCCTCTCTCTCTCTCTCTCTCTCTCTCTCTCTCTCTCTCTCTCTCTCTCTCTCTCTCCCACAGTTTGCGGGGCTGAACTTAGGGCCTTGCACATACTTTGCTAGTGCTTTACCAGGTAGCTGAACCCCCAGTTTCCATGTTTTGTATTTTTTTTAAATCTTGAATCAGGGTGTCACTAAGTTACACAGGCTGCTTCTGACCTCACACTCGCAATCCTCCTAATCTCTGCCTTCTGAGTCACTGGGATTCCAGACATGTGCCACTCACTGTGCCTGGCAAAAGAATCTCTTTTTAAATGAAGCTGAACAATGCCTTTCCTTCCTTCTGTCCCTGTTATCCTATTGTGAAGAGATGAAACCCACAGTTCTTGGTCCGAGCTGTAAAGCCTAAGGACACAACTCAGGCTCAGGAGGATTCAGTGCAGCTGAGGAAACTTCCTCAGGCTCAGCATTTCCTTCCTGCTAGCATTGTTCTCCACTGGCCTGCCAGAGTGGCAAGGCAGGCCTGCTGGGTGCTCCTGCCTTGCTGGGAAAAATGTGGTTTTCACTCCAGGATTAGAAGGGATGGCGAGTTCTGGGGGGACTTTTTCCACCAGTTGGGCCAGAATCACAGAATTGAATGTTTTAAACCAGAAGAATGAAAGATCTTTTGCATCAATGCAGTTACATGAACATCATGTAAACACATACAGGTTCTTCCAATCCCTTGATGTTTGGTATTATCTGAGTGTCTCATAAAAATCAAGAGAAGCTGGGAGTTGTCGCACCTGCCTGTAGCCTCAGCTACCAGAGAGGCTGAGGTAGGAGGATCACTTGAGTCCAGGTGTTCAGGCACATCCTGAGCAACATAGCAAGACCCTGCCTCAGAAATAAATAAATGATTAAATTAAAAAGAAAAAATCAGGTGCACGCAGTGGCACACACCTATCACCTCAGCAGCTCCAGGGCCTGAGGCAGGAAGTTGGCAAGTTTGAGGCCAGAGGCAGCCTGTGCAACTTAGGGAGACCCTGAGAGGGTGTAGCTCAGTGGTGGAGCACTTGCTCAGCATGTATGAGGCATTGGGTTCAACTTCCATTATTGCCAAAAAATAAAACAAAATTATTGGGGCGTGGAGGTGAGTGCCTACATCCCCAGCACTTGGGAGGCTGAGACAGAAGGCCACGAATGTGAGGCCCATCTGGGCTATATAGTGAGACCCTGTCTCTAATAAATAAACATAAATGAATAATTCAGGAGGCCATTGTTTTGGACAGACTTTTACACTGGACTCTAATAGACCAGCTTGAAAATCAAAATGGAGCCACTCACACGAAAGTTGCATGTCACCAAAGCAAAACTTAGCTGCTTATCTGAACCTCTGAGAAATCAAGATTACAGAGAAAACAGCCAAATTTCCCAAACAAGTCAGTTTCAACTGCATGATCATCAAGTTCCCTCTGCCTTAATCTTTTCATACGAAACAGGTAACCTAAAGTAACCTGAGGGCTGGGATTTAGCTCAGCTTGTAGAGCGCTGCTCTGCAGTATCTGAGGTCCTGGGTTTGATTCCCAGCACTGCAAAAGTGGGAAAAGGATGTGGCAATCCACTCCTGAGGCAATCCCGAAACAATCAGCCATTGAACACCCTATAAGGGTCGATATGAGTCGGAAACAACTCGATGGCACCTAACAACAACAACAACAAAGTAACCTGATAGGGCTGGGATTTAGGTCAGTTAGTAGAGTGCTGCTTTGCAGTCTCTGAGGTCCCGAGTTCGATTCCCAGCACCACAAAAATGGGAGAAGGATGTGGCAATCCACTCCCAAGTCAATCCCGAAACAAAGCAGCCATTGAAAACCCTGTAAGGGTCACCATGAATCAGAGACAACTCCACAGCACCTAACAACAACAACAACAACAAAGTAACCTGATATTAACCAGTTATTTTTCTATTTTTTATTGTTCTATTTCGCTATCCCTGCCTTATAAGAGAAGTAGCTTTGAAGTCAACAATCCACCCTTTTGTGTGTGTGTGTGTGTGTGTGTGTGTGTGTGTGTGTGTGTGTGTGTGTGTGGTACTTGGAGTTGAACCCAGGGCCTTGCACTCGGCAAGCGCTCTACCACTGAGCTGCACCCCAGCACCTTTTAAATGTTTTTATTTTGAGATAGGGTCTCACTAAGTTACCCACGCTGCCTCTGGCCTAGAACTCACACTCACTGCATATAACGTTGATACAACCAATACTCTCGTACTAGATAGCTCCTCTTACATCTTCCCCAACTCCCCAGTAATGTTCTTTGTGGCTCTTCTCTCCACCACCTGGATCTCTTCAAGGGCCTTTCACTGTGTCTAGTTGCTGTGCTGCCTTGTTTTCTGATTGATCTCTGGTTGGCAGTGGTTGGACTCTGGCTTGCTTGCTTGCTTTCTTTCCTGTAAGGTGGGTTTTCCTTCTAATCTGAGTTAAAATGGATGGTGCTTCTATCCACTTCTGAGCCAGAAGGGCTGAAAGCAGCACAAACTCAAATCCACGCTGTGTTACCTATGGCGCCATGGCTTTGGGCAGGTTAGGCAGCTTCTCTGAACTCAATTGTCTCATCTGTCAAATGGGAATAATTCCTACCTTGCAGGCGTGTGAGGACTAAAATTAAGTGAGACAATGTACTGGATATGACTGACTCCATGCCCGGCATTTGGAAAATGCCACAGCAGCAATGATAATTATTGTTCTGCAACATGGCCTGGCTTCACGCAGCAGGAAGGAGCTTCGATCAAGTTTGAATTTGGGCTAGTGACCTCAGGAAAAATTCCTCATCCCAAGCTCATCTCCTAGGAATGGCGCTGTGCCCTGAAAACTGCCTGGCTTGCCAGAGCCGTCACCAGGAGGCCTGTTGTGTTCCCTCTTTGCCAGTGGAGCCCCATCCAGAATGCCAGGTCCCACTCTGGAGTGCGGAGGCTGTGGGTGGCATTTGTTAGTTCAGGTGGTTGCTCCGAGGCCTGAGAATCTCTGAGGTGGTCATAGTTCAGTTGCTGAGAATGGAGCAGGTAGAAATTCCCTCTGATGCCCATAGCTTTTATGTCACTGGAGGACCTCAGGTGCCCCCTGATAGGCGACTCTGGCGAGACCTTCCTGTCAGGCTTCAGCCCTGCTTCCCGCTCCCTGGCTCTGAGTGTTTTTATCAATTTACTTACGTGCTGAAGAGCAGTAGAGCAGAGTGGTTACAGCCTGCGTGACCGAGGCTTGAATCCCGCTCCAGCCTGGACGAGCTGGGTGATCGCATGAGAATCTTCTTTGTGAAGCCGGACAGGGATATTGGTGGGAAGACTGAGTGGATCATTTATTTGCAGGGTTAGGGAGAGCCCATGGCACATAGTAAGCCAGAGTGCATGTCAACTAGTTCTTCAAAGTGGCATCTAGGCTGGGCGCGGTGGCACACACCTGTAATCCCAGCGGCTTGGGAGGCGGAGGCAGGAGGATCGCAAGTTCGAGACCAGAGGCAGTCTGCATAATTTAGCGAGACCCTATCTCAAAAAGTAAAAAAAAAAAAGTGGGCTGAGGGTGCAGCTCAGTGGTCCAGCACTTGCAAAGCATGCAGGCTTGAGGCCCTGGGTTCAATCCCCAGTACCACACACACAAAAAAAGCGGCATCTCAACTGGGGGTGATCTTGCCTCTCAGGGGACACATGGCAATGTCACAAGACGGTTTTGATGTACAAACTGGTGAGGAGGTGCTGCTGTCATCTAGAGGGTAAAGTCACCTGTGGGAAATGGGCACAGTGCTGGGGGTGGGAGACCCAGCTGTGAAGCCTCCCCTGCCTGTGGCTCCTCCTCCCCCTTTTCTTTCTTCCAGCCTTTTAGGGATGATAGGTGAACTTTTGGAGAGAAGGGAGGAACAGAAGCCTTTATTTCTGCCTCCTGTCATTTTCTCTCCCTATCCTAACAGTGACCAGGGTGTGCCGAGTGTGTGCTGGGTCCCAGGCACCGTGGTGCCTGGCGTCTTTGTTTGTTAACGTTACCTCACCCGCTTTTCACAGCCCGCCTTGAGGCAGGCACCGTTGTCAGCCCCACTCTACGAAGAAAGACACTGAGGCTTAGAGATGGGGGAGGTTGTGGCCTGTCTAAAATTCGCCTCTTTGGGCTGGGGGTATAGCTCCGTGGTAGAGCAAAGCAGAAGGCCCTGAATTCAGTCCCCAGCACTCCAAAAACAAACAACAACAAATTGTAGCTCATAACCCCCTGGTCTTGCTCCACTTGGTCTCCCACATCCCAGGTGATCAGAACGCCAGCCGTCAGCTGCTCAGTCCCCAACCCCAGGAGCTGCCACCGTGGGGCCTGTGCTTGCCCTCCACAGCCCTCGGAGCCCATCGTCTACCTGCCCTCTGGGCTCCCAGCCTGCTGGCACGTTGCCCCATCCTCACCCAAGAGACTCCCGTTGCTGCCTCCGCTTGCGCCCTGTGGCCTCTCCTGTGTTTGGGGAGTCAGGGTGGCCCCGCTAGGCCAGGTCACACTATGCCATGCTGGGCTCCCAGCCTCACTGCAGCCGCCACATTCACAAAGGTCAGGGGAGTTTCCCACAGAGGCCTCCAGGGCCCCCTATGCCACCCCGACAGGACCTCGGCCCAGCACTGCTTCCCAGCTCACCCCTGTCCAGCCCGACCCCCACTGCTGGTCCTGCTCCCCTTGCTTGGCGTTACAGCTCCTGTCCCCTTCCTGCGTACCATTGTTTACCCACTGCTTATTTTTGTTCATTGTCTGATTTCTCCTGGGTAGAATGCACATAGTAATGGTTTGGACTAGTTTTTTCACTTCAGTATCCCAGTACTTAGTAGGTGCTCAGTAAGTGCATTGGGAGAATGAATGAACGTGTTTCCTCAGCACCACACATTGGGTGTCCAGGCCAGGATGCTGTCTCGCACGCAGGTGTACGCTCCTGCGGTGGCCGGCAGGCAGTCAGCAGCCCTTCCCTAGCCTGCTGTGAAGCTGCCTGCATTGGTAGGGCTCCTCCAGTGTTCATTTGATTTGTGGTTTTCCTTTTTGACTTAGCATTGCTCCATGCTCCGTATCCACGTAGCACACAGAGTGTAGGAGACGGCAGGAGGGTGGTGCCTCCCTTTCATGCCACCTGGTGCAGGGGGCCTGAGTTCTATGCTCCCTCCTCTTCTTCCTCAGGGTTCCTCATTGGGCAGCCAGCTCTGAACCGATGACTGAAGACTCAGACTCAGACACCTTTTTCTGAAGGCTCTGTCCTAGGGAGGAGCTTTGGGCAGCCACTCTGTCTCCCTCCCTTTTAGCCCTGGATTTGTGGGTGGAGGCGGAGGTGGAGGCCAAGGCGAAGGTAGAATCGCAGGTGCTGCGATGTCCAGGCCTGGGCATTCTCCCCTGTGCATTGCCTGGAGGAAGCCCGGGACCAGGGGGCGGTCTCCAAAGCTGCTCTCTGCCTCCATGTTTCTGGGTGAGGAATTTGCCTGGAGCAATCCTCAGGAGCGGGTCTTCCTGTTAACCTAGGTGGTCTTCCCTGGCCATCCACTGAGCCCAGCCCACTGTCCTGCAGCAGCGTGTGTGTGTGTGCGTGCGTGCGTGTGTGTGTGTGTGTGTGTGTGCGTGTGTGTGTGTGATCTGTCCAGGCCCACCTCAAGCCAGCCGAGCCTGTCCCCGGCCCTCCCTGTTGTCCAGCCTTGTCCGAGGCTCTCTGCTCTCTGCTCTTTTTCCCTTGAGACTGTTGGGGGTGGCAACCTTGAGGAGACCCTCCCTCCCGGTGACCCCACAGGAGGAGACAAAACTAAGATGAAGGGAGGTTCCAGGTGAGGCTCCGGCCAGTCATGGGCCAGCAGCCCTGAGCGGTGTGAGCGCCGTGCAGGAGGAGAGCCAGGCGGGCACACAGACAGATAAGACTTTGACCTTTGAGGGGATTGACACGGGTCAGGCGGTGACAGCACTGGGGGAGTGCTGATTTCCTGGAGGGCCCCCGAGAAGGGAGGGGACCCAAGAGCCAGAAGCCCACGAAGAAGCAGAGGGGCCTCCAGCCTGAGGAAGGAGGCCAGGGCATGCACTTGCCTGTCGGGGACCTGCCATGCACCGGGTGCTAGCCAAGGCACAATGTTGTTATGCCACCTGGGCAGCCCCAGCTGTGGCAGCTGGAGAGGGCTCACAGAGTTATCACTGGGCTGAGGGGGACAGGGCCTGAGAGCAGTGGGGTGTGCAACAGCATGGCTGGCCCTCTGGCCCTGTGCAGCCCCACTTTGCAAGAGGTATGTAGTATGTAGCCTGTGCCTTCCTGTTTCTGGCCCTGTGCAGCCCCACTTTGCAAGGAGTGCATCCTCGCCCCTTCTCACCTCTTGGGGAGCAGTTGGGGTCTCCTCACCTCACTCTCCGCTCCACTTACGCTCAGGCTTCACACCCAGTTACCCAGACCCAACTTTCCTCAAAGTTCTGCCCAGTTCCCTACTGCCCCTGGCCAGGGCTTGATGCCCTGTGGGAGGCTGGACTTTCCATTGCTAAAGAGGGTCCTTGGGTTTTTTTTGTTATTGTTGGTAGGGGGTTAGCTCAATTGGTAGAGTGCCGCCCTGCACTCTCTGAGGTTCTGGGTTCAATTCCCAGCACTGCAAAACTGAAGGAGAAGGACGTGGCAGTCCACTCCTAAAGCAATCCCAAAACCATCAGCCATTGAAAACCCTACAAATAGCAGAGAAGCACTGGCATGGTGCCGGGCATGGCACAGTGTTGGGTGGTGTTTCGTTCTGTGGTACGTAGGGTCACTATGAGTCGGACCCGACTTGACAGCACCTAACAACAACAAAGAGGATCCAGACCAGCCCCTGCCCATCTCGTGTCCTGCTGAGGCCCAGACCCTCTTGTGTCCTCCCTGGTCTGTGCCTCCCTGCTGCCGCCCCTCACCAGTCATCCCAAGGCAGGTGGCTCCTCCTCTCTGAGGCCCAGTTCCTGTCCCAGTACCACCCAGGAGGCAGTGACGTTTCCCAGACCTAGGTGGTCGCCATGTTTGGTTCTGACTCCAGCACCTTTGCAGATGGTCACTGTAGCCCCAGCTTCCTCTAAAGGATGGGCCCACTCCCCTCAGCCCTCTGCCGCCGAGCCTCTGTGGGCTTCTCAGTCTTTAGGTCAGGCTCGCAGCCACACATCCCAGGGTGCCTTGCACTTCCCTTCATATGTGTCACATTGTCTGGGACGCGTTGTCCTGGGTATGACTTGATTCCTCTCAGTCTCCCCTTATCACAAGTGGATCTGCCTATGCATTCTCAAGGCATACCATACAGTGGATGCCCAGTAATTGTTCAGTGACTGTGTGCCCTGTGCCTTCCTGTTTCTGCCAATAAACTCCTATTCATCCTTCAAGACCCAGATCCAATGAGTTGTCTCCAGAGCCCTGGGCAGCAAGTCCCTACCCTGTATTCTCACAGAGCTTTGTCACCCCCTTGCTCTGCCACTTACCACACTGGGATAAGGCTCTAAGTCATTTTTTCTCCTGCCTCTGGGCTCCTCAGGGGACAGTATATGGATCTGTGGTTGGCACTCTGGGATTGCTGGTGTTTTAACCCAACGTCTTTTGGGCTCATTACCGTCTTTTTTGTGCTGCTTTCTCTGTGTGTGTATTGTGGTTCCATCGACACCATGGTCAGCTCTGGCGTGCAGGCTCCATGCCATAACCCCACTTTTTTTTTTTTTTTTTTTTGGTACTGGGGGTTGGACTCAGGGCCTCACGCTTGCATGCTCTGGAAGTGCTGGACCACTGAGCTGCATCCCCAGCCCATTTTTCACTTTTTGAGACAGGGTCTCACTAAGTTATGCAGACTGCCTCTGGTCTCGAACTTGCGATCTTCCTGCCTCTACCTCCCGAGCCGCTGGGATCATAGGCGTGCACCACCGCGCCCGGCTCCCATAGCCCCACTTCTGTATCTCCACCCTGAACCTGGCACAGGGCTGTGTGCATCTTGGACAGTTTGGGAAATGCTCTTGCATTCAGGTCTGCTGATGGCTGTGTCTCCTTTGGCAGTTTGGGAGGCTCCTTGACCTCCTTTTTTCATTCTGGTCTAGCTAGATACTGTGTGTTCCCAAATCTAATCCACACCCTTTCAACAGTTTTGTTGTTGTTGTTGTTAGGTGCCTTCGAGTCAGTATCCAACTCATAGCGACCTTCTCCGTACAACAGTTTGTCTTGTTGTTAGGTGCCGTCGAGTCGGTATCCGACTCATAGCGACCCTCTGTACAACAGGGGAAACACTATTGTTGAAACACTATTGTCAGTGCTTCTCTGCTGTTCATAGGGTTTTCAATGGCAGATTGATTTTTGGGAGGGGGCTGCCAGGTCCTTCTCCCAAGCCTACAGCACCTGGTGTTCCCAGGCGGTCTCCCATCCAAGTACTAACCAGGCCCGACCCTGCTTAGCTTCTGAGATCTGACGGGATCGGATGCCACAGGGCTACGGCTACAGGCAGCAACAGTTTTAGAGGGCTAAAAAGTCACATGTGGTTTAGAATCATGTATGGATTAGATTCATCGCTGAGAGCTGTACATGTCTTAAAAACAATGCAATGCAATAATTTCTCATTTCATTTATTGTCATTGTGATTTACCTATTGTTGGTCACACTCGCCATTACTCGTAACTGAACGTTATCAGTGCTGTCCATCACTTCACTGTCATATTTATTCAGGCGCCCCATGGTCAAGGAATGTGGTTGGAGGAAAGGAATGGATTAGAATTGAGAACTAACATTTTCCATTTAAGAAATTACCAAAACCCGAGTGCGGATTAGATTCAGGTTCAGATTAGATTCGAAACGGGGCTAGCTAGCATGGAGGTCATTTCTCAGAACTTATCAAGAATTTCAAGGTGGGGCTGGGGCTGTCACTCAGTGGCAGAGCACTAGCCTAGCACGCATGAAGGCTTGGGTTTCATCCTCAACACCATAAAAAAAAAAGAAAGGAAGCAAGAGAAAAACACAAGGAACTCATGAACTTATAAAAATAAGAATTTTCGAATTCGAATTTTAAAAATAAGAATTTACTGTGCCAGTGGAACAGTAAGCCAGGTGTGGGGTCCTGTGCCACTGCCCAGCCTTCGCCCACGAAGCCAGCCCACATCTCATGTCCACCCAGTGGGGCCCTGGCCGAGAGCAGGAGCGCCTTTTGTAGATGGTCAGATGACATGCACTCGGGCTGCACAGCTGGACACTGTGCGGGGTCCAGGTGCCCTGGGCCTCCGTTTCCCTCCCTGTAGACTAGGGACCCTGACCTGATTGCGAAATGGCAAATAGGACAGCCGCTGGGAGCCCTGGACAGTCCTGTCCTCCGTCAGAGTTGTGGCTGCCACGTTTCTCTCTGCTCCTTGGCAGGGCCTGAGCCTGCAGACAGGAGGCATAATTGGCCATCGTGGTGGCAGAAGAAATTGAAGCCCCTCCGAAGCAGAAGGCTGTTTTCATCTCTTTTTGAAGAAATGTGGGGCCTTGGGTAGAAAGTTCCCCGGGGTTCCTTGGTATTTCGGTGCTTTGATATCCGGAGGAAGAAAAGAGCAATTAATTGCTATAAGTGGCCCCATTCCTGTGGGGTAACATGATGATGGAGGACTGGCAGTGTGGGTGACGGCTCTTCCACCCCAGGCCTGTCCTCTGGCGGGAGGGTCGCACACGGCAGAGAGGCCCAGAGCAATGCCTGGCTCCAGCGGAGGCGTTTGAAGTCCCACTTTGTGTGAAATGTGTCTTTCTCAGCGCCTGGGTGCGTGAGCGGCTTTCTGTGCAGCAGCTGTGGACGGCAGCAGAGGCCTCTCTAAGCTGTCCTTGGCCCTTTGTCCCCCTGAGAACCCATTCCATGGTGTTGTCCTGGCAGGGCTGAGTTCTAAGAGGCCAGCTTGAGGCCAGGTGTTCTGGGGATCCTGACATCTGTCACCCTGGAGGGACCACGAGGCTCCGTACCCCACCCCTCGGTGGGCCATGCTTCTGCCAGGTGGGGCAGTGGTGACCCCAGCGATGAGGGGCCTGTGGGAAGCCGGGGAAGGAGGCTGGGAAAGAGACGTGCGGCCGGACCAGCGGTTGGTGTGCGAATAAGTGTCAGTTCGCCAGGCAGCTGCAGATGCCCCCTGAGCACATGGACAGACAGACAGACATGCGTCAGAGCCTGTGGGTGGTTGAGCAGAAGGCCCTGTGCCTGCTGCCCGCTTGGTCGAGTGGGAGGGACGTCACCTCGCGTAGGTGCAGGGCTTGCCCTCAGCCCTCACCGTGACTCATCGTGAGCCATGACGTCCCAAGACTGGGTGACGCACCCAGGGGAGGAGGTGCGCGCTGTCCCAGAAACGACAGGCCGGCCACGCAGCCGGCACCCGTCCCGGAGGTGTGGGAGCAGGTTCCCGGGCTCGCCTGCCATACAGGTATTTCTGGACCGCGGCGGAGCCTGTGGCCACGAGCTTCCCACCAGCCGTCCGGCTCCCTCGGCGTGGGGCGCGTCCGCCGCCCTCCCGGCTCCGCCCATGACCGTTTTCTGTGTTCCCACAGGGCGGCACCTTCCCATTTCTCCCCGGCCGCAGCCTGGCCCGCACAGTTGAGCACCCCTTTGCCTGAAGTCAATTTCCAGGAGCAGGTAAGGACCTGCGGGAAACGCCTCTGCTGTGCGGCTGCGGGACAGTGTTGAGGGGGGAGGCTGGGACGGCCCTGGGCACAGCAGGTTAGGTCATCTCATTACTCTCGCCATTATCCTTCACGACGCTCATTTCTTCCAACATGGTTCTTTCTTTTCTTTCTTTCTTTCTTTTTTATTTATTTATTTTTTGCGGTACTGGGGGTTGAACCCAGGGCCTCGCGCCTGCATGCTCTGCAAGTGCTGGACCACTGAGCTGCACCCTCAGCCCATTTTTTCACTTTTTGAGACAGGGTCTCACTAAGTTACGCAGACTGCCTCTGGTCTCGAACTTGAGATCCTCCTGCCTCCGCCTCCCGAGCCGCTGGGATGACAGGCATGCGCCACCGGGCCCGGCTAATGTGTTTTTTTCTTAAATCTGTTGAACCCAGACCTTGGGCGGGTTGGGCCCATGTGTGTCACTGAGCTGCCCCTCTAGCTGCTGTGTGGATTCTTAGGGTGAATCCTGTTGAGCCTTTCAGGCTAAAATTTGTGCAGGCTCTGGATTAATATTTTATATAAACTCTGTGTCACACAATTGTATGATATTTTGCTGGATATAAACTTTGTGAAGATGTGTATACATTGTTAAGTGTGAGCATCTAAAAAGCTATCAGTGTGGTGGGGTTTTTTTATTTGGTTTCTTTCTGGTTTTTCTATTTGTTTGTTTGGCTACTAGGGATTGAACCCAGTAGGGCCTCTTACATGCTAGGCAAGTGCTCTGCCAATAAACTATATCTAGCCCTCAGATTTATTTTAAAAGAGACAAAACAAGCAGGGTACATTGGCTCATGCCTATAATCCTAGCGACGAGGAAGATGGAGGCAGGAGGATTGCGAGTTTGAGGCCAAAGGCAGCCTGTGTAACAAATGGACTGGGGATGCAGCCCAGTGGTAGAGCATTTGCAAAGTATGTCCAAGTCCTGTTGGGGGTTCAACCCCTGAGTACTATGAAAGAAAGAAAAGAAGGAAGAAAGGAAGGAAGGGAGGGAAGGAAATTAAATAAAATAGACAAACAAAAGACATGCTGCGGCGCAGAGATCAGAGGTTCCTTGTGTACCTGAGGGAGCCGCCCTGTGGTCTGGCCCAGACTGAGCTTATTTGATATTTTCTTAACAGATCCAACACCCCTCCCAAAATGAGTGGATATTCTCATTTATATAACTGTGAGTGTTCAAACAGCATTAACTTCAGGTTTATAAAAAAGAAAAATGAACGAGGATAGCTGTGTTTATATCCAGGGTCACTTGTGCCCATCAAGGGGAGGCCAGCGTTCCAAGCTCTTTATGAGGATCGGTCGTATTTCTCAGGTAGACCTACAGGGTGGTCCAAGCCTCCCAGCCTTTGACGGTGATGTGTGTCACATTCTTGTGATGTGTGTCACATTCTTGTCTTGTTCTGCCTGTTACTACCTCCTGTTGTTGTTGTTGTTAGGTGCCGTAGAGTCAGTGTTCGACTCATAGCGACCCTACACACAACAGACGGAACACTATGGTCATGCTTCTCTGCTATTCATAGGGTGTTCAATGGCTGATTGTTGTTTTGGGAACAGTTACTGGGTCCTTCTCCCCTACCTCCTGTACTACTTCTTAATTCCTCTAACATGGGGTCAGTGGTCTAAAAGCTAAAGATTACACAGTGGTCAGTATGAGGTCTACGCAGAGGACACTGGGCGGAAGCATGGTATCAGTGCCCCCAGATAGCTCCTGTAGTGAGACTGTGGTGTGGCCGTGAGCCCCACAGTTCTCTTTGTGTGGATCTTTTACAGTGGTTGGGAGCCGTTTCCTCACCATTCTTTCCTGACCAGCTAAGTTTCCTTAACAGAAAGGTGGGGCTCTGAACTACCAGCTGTGGGGGCGGGGGGATTGCTTCTGAATAATATGTAACCACAGGCCACTCCCCCCCCTTGTTCATTTGCAAAATTGACAGCTGCCTGTTTTTTCCCATTTTCTGTTTGTGGGAGGGGGGGATCATCTCTGACTTGAACAGAAATTTTCTTAGGATTTAGAAGGGAAGTGGACCCCGTTTTAGGCAGTGGGATGTGAGTGGCGATGGTAAGACCATAGCTGAGAAGCATCATTCCTTTGGTTCTTAGGGCTGAGACCAGGTGAATAATTAGTGTCTCACTCATTGCAGTTTGAGCCTGTGTAACTTAAGTACATTTTAATGGAGACCAATTCTTGATCCCTGTGGGGGAAAAGGAATTCTCCAGTGAAGTTAATCCGATACTTGTCACAATTATGAAAATTTAATAGCGCGTTTGCTTGGATAGGCAGCAAATATAAACATAGTGAAATATGCCTGTAGCGCACCAGTAGCTGCAGGGGCTGTGCCGTTCAGCTCGAGTATGAGTTACTCCAGTCAATTATTAATTTTCTTCACATTGACACCTCCACTGCAGGTTAGGACAGAATCATGTCAACCAGTCATGACGTCTCTAGAGCATTTGGGCTGGAGTGTGAAGGCCAGAACATGTGCTCCAGGCCTCGTTCTTGCCCCAGATCCAGCCCTCTGTGTGTCCCCCCTCCCCCAACACACCCCCGTCAGGAAGCAGGGAAGAATCAACTCAAAGCAGAGCTTAAAAAGTCCTGGGTGACCAGAATTTTTAGAAATGCCAAGTCGGGAGTCTTCCTGAAGCAGGGAGTCAGCTTAATGAATCGCCTCCGCCCAGGAAGTGTGTGGAAGTGAGAATGACCTGGCCCCGGAGACCTATTTAGGCCTTGTGGACACCCTAAGCATATAGTTAGACAGCCGTGTTGTTGTTGTTGTTGTGTGCCATCAGGTTGGGTCCGACTCATAGTGACCCTATGCACAATAGACAAAACACACAGCTGGGTAGTGCGGTGGCGCATGCCTGTAATTCCAGTGACTCAGGAAGCAAGGGCAGGAGGATTGCAAGTTTGAGACCAGAGGCAGTCTGCGTAATTTAGTGAGACCCTGTCTCAAAAAAAAAAAAAAAAAAAGTGAAAAAATGGGCTGAGGGTGCAGCTCAGTGGTACAGCACTTGCAAAGCATGCAAGTGGGAGGCCCTAGATTCAACCCCCAGTACCACAAAAAAAAAGAAAATAGACAAAACACTCCCTGACACTGTGTCATGTCCAGCACTATTGTTAGTGCTTTTCTGCTATTCATAGGGCTTTTGATGGCTGATCGTTTTGAGAGTAGGCTGTCAGGTCTTTCTCCCTAGCCTACAGCACTCGGGATTCCGAGCAATCCCCCATCCAAGTACTAGCAAGGCCTGACCCTGCTTAGCTTCCGAGATCTGAGTGTGGGAGGCCTGGGTGGTAAGGCTGTCGGCAGACAGCCATGAGCCCTCTAGAAGCCACAGTGTAAAGCGTCCCAGGGACAGGGAGGCTACAACAGCAAAGAGGAAAGGGGTGACACCAATCTGTCGGGAGCGTGGAAGGTAGGATTGTCATACTGAACAGAGTTTCATGACAGGCTCCATGCTGTGCAGAGCCGATGTTCCTCCAGTAAGCGCCTACCGCGCTCCAGGCCACTGGGTCCTAGGGATCCGGCCACACAACCCAGACCACCCTTTGATGAATACACAGTTCTTTCCTGGGACCCAGCACAACTGGAGTGTGGTTTGTGAGAGTGGTTTGAAACGGAGCCTCAGCAGGGCTATCTGATTCCCATGCTGCCTAAGAGGTGGGCTGCATGAAGGTAGTTTGTCACCGTAGGAGGACACCCAGCCTCTCAGGTGTTTTTGTGTGTGGCGACACCTAGCGGCCAGGCGTTTGCATCCTGTTGTGTCTTTCATCAGAGAGGGAAAACGAAGAATTCAGCTCCTCAGAGCTGTAACTCCCAATTCAAGGCCTCTAATGTCCTCTGGAGAACACAGGTGCTCAGAGAACACCTGGTCCTTTGGACTTGAGAGTTCTTTGGAAAAGCTAAACTAGGCCGGGCGTGGTGGCGCACGCCTGTAATCCCAGCGGCTGGGGAGGCGGAGGCGGGAGGATTGCAAGTTCGAGACCAGAGGCAGTCCGTGTAACTTAGCGAGACCCTGTCTCAAAAAGTAAAAAAAAAAAATGGGCTGAGGTGCAGCTCAGTGGTCCAGCACTTGCAGAGCATGCAGGAGCGAGGCCCTGGGTTCAAACCCCAGTACCGAAAAAAAAAAAAAAAAAAAAGAAAAGAAAAGAAAAGCTAAACTAGGTGATGGGGAACAGGGTCAGGTACTCCCGTCTCTTAACACAGTGACATTTGGTCTTAGATGGGTTTGTATATTGTTGGGACGGGGAAGCTCAGGCACTGCAGGCACTACCATTTAAGTGCCTGCCAGGTGTCAGTCTGCAGGAGGACAGGGGTGAGCAAAGCAGAAGGAACCTTGGCCTTCCAGCCAGGCATGAGAGACGATAAGCCAGCACCCCAACAGGACCCAGAAAATCAGCCTGAGGAGCCAGATGCGAGGGGGGGGGGGGGGGGGGGGGGGGGGCAGGCTCGGTACAGAACTGGCTTCCGCTTTACCATCTGATACTTCCCTGGACAGGCGTCTTAGGGCTGGAGGATGACAGGAGCCAGGTCCAGGCTAAGAGGACACCGGGGGCAGAGGCTGCCAAGCGGAGGAGTAGGGAGAGCAGCTGGAGCAGGAGCAGTGTGGTCGCGTGGCTCTCACGGGGTCCTGGCCAGCAGTGTGAAATGCCTTCTGGGGAAGGACCAGGCAGCGAGGGCTGTCATTTCTTCCAGTCTTTTCAGATCATCTGGCTACCGCGAAGGGAAAGGACAAGAGAGGAAGTGGGTGGGGGGTCATAAGGAGGCCACGGCCGCCATGCAGCAGTCCAGACGGAAGCCCCCGTCAGGGAGATGAAGGTCACACAGTCCCTGCTCAAGGCCCGGAGTGGAGCTCACAGGACCATACGGGGTCCAACCCCGGATGAGCAGCACCACATGGGTGGTGAAGTGGAAGGAAATAAGAATGGGTTGGGGGGCAGAGAAGGGCTGCCCTGGAACCACGCTTGCCCGCCGGGCTGTGCAGGAAGTGAGGGCTGATACGGGCTGTCGGGCACCTGGGAGACTGTGCTGGAGGCAGCTGCTGCTTTTCCCGGCCCCCTGTACTTAGCCCTTTTCTGAGCCCAGGAGGAGCTGGAAGGGAGTCTGGAGTCCAGCGTTTTAGGGGTGGAATGGAAAGTTCTGGAAGGAGCCCCATGCTGCATCAGATATACGGCCGCCATACCAGCCTCAGCTGGCCAGGTTTTTAGCCTGTTGTGTGTGTGTGAGCTTCTATGGGGAGGGCCCCGTTAGCTTTTGGGGGAATGAGCCGTTGACACGTCCATACGGGGAGACAGCCCAGGCCCTGGCACATTCCCGAGTATGCCCTTGGCAGGGAGTACCACCCGACCTAGGAGAGCCCCTGGTGCAGGGCTTGCAGGCGGGTGGACCCCGGCCCGCCAGCGCGGTTCCTTGGTTCCCCCAGCGTAGCTCCTTGGCACCAGGGCCGACGAGACTCCGCCCCACCAGCTGCTGCGTTATTTCTGACTCGTTCAGGACTTGCAAGTGTGTAACCCAAGCCCCTTCACGCCCGCCGCCTCTCCTCCAGCTCCTCCTGGAGGAGGGGGGCCTGGGCTTCTCTCCCGGGGCCTCGCTTCAGGTCAGGCCCACGACACCTGGACACAGCCGCTGGCCTTCACAGCTGCCTGCGGGAGCCGCCCTCCGCCAGGTGGGATGGGTCTGTGAGGGTGGCGGCTGCGCCCCATCCATGCTTCTGCCCCTCAGCTCCGGGCCAGCCTCTCCCTCTCGAGGGACTCCTTGGAGCCCAGCCCAGGAGCTGGCCTCTTGAACTTGGCAGGGGCAGCACGCAGGGAGCCGTGTCGGGGCTGGGGGCTGGGCTCTGATCTCACGGTTTCTTGAGCCAAAGACCCCAGCCAGCCACTTCCAACCACGTCGCCTTCGTTGCTCGTGCGTGTTGCTGGCTTTGAAAACGGGGGGCCCTTCGGGCTTCGCGGAGCACATCTGCGGGCTCCTAGCAGGCGCCTGCTGCAGAGGTGGCTGGAGGGGAGACCTGGCCCGATGTCTGGGGCTGCCGTCTTCCCCACCTGACAGCTCTGTGTGTGGAAGCAGCAGGCCGGCCCACCAACCCCTGCAGCCCCTGCTCAGTCAGGCGGGCTGGGGCCAGTGGGGTGAGGGAGGAATCGGGCGGCTCAGCACCATCTCTGTGCTCTCGGGAGTGAGACGCTGGGTTGGAAGGGGCCCACAGGAGCCTGGATCTGAGCGTGTCTCCCCCTGAACCCCCCTTGCAGGAGTCCCCAGAGCCGGGCCAGGGGGATGAACCGTGAGGGGGCGCCCGGGAAGAGTCCGGAGGAGGTGTACATTCAGCAGAAGGTCCGGGTGCTGCTCATGCTGAGGAAGATGGGGTCAAACGTGAGTGCCCACGGCGTGTCGCTCCATGGGCCCCCCCCCCCCAGGGAGGGTCCCTGCCTCCTGAAGGAGGACGGAGAGAGCCACAGCTGCTTCTGGGCTGCTGGGGTCTGGCGGGGGAACTGCTGGCCCGTGGTTTTGTTCTGTGTCCAGTTCGGGCCCCCTAGGCACAGAACTCAGCACGTCTAGTTTTGGGGGCACCTCTGGGGTTCTTCTCACCCCTGTGCTGTATTTGGGCAAGGAGTGAGGGTCTGAAGGGCCTGGCCTTCCTTTCCTCCCCCTGACAACCCCCAAGAGGCTTCTCTCCATGCGGGGTCCAGCTGGGCAGGATGGGCCCTGAGGGACCGCAGACGTGCAGGGGCAGGGGCAGCTTTCATAAAGAGGAGGAGGAGCCGGGCATGGTGGTATGTTCCTGGAGTCCCAGCACTTAGGAGCGGGGGCAGGAGGATCACAAGTTCAAGTTCAAGGGCAGCCTGGACTATATATGCAGTGAGACCCTGTCTGAAGTAACGAGAGAGAGAGAGAGAGAGAGAGAGAGAGAGAGAGAGGGAGAGAGAGGGGAGGGATTTGGAAGTGCTCATCAGCCATCGGTTCTCTGGGCAAGGCCTATGTCTGCCCACTGGCCCTGTGCCAGACTACATGCTGATCTCAGATTTGACCTAAGTGGCACGGCCTGGGGGACTCAGTTTTCTGGGTGGGAGAGGGGCACGTTTGCTGTGGAACTGAAGGAGTCAGATCTCAGGCGCAGAGGCCCTGGGAACAGAGGGGGAGGCAGCAGCGGGATCAAGCCGGCCCGGGGCCAGGGCCCCTCCGGGAGCAGGTGCATGCTGCCCCTCACCGCCGCGCTCTCCCCCTGCAGCTGACAGCCAGCGAGGAGGAGTTCCTGCGGACCTATGCGGGGGTCGTCAACAGCCAGCTGAGCCAGCTGCCACAGCACTCCATCGACCAGGGTGAGTCAAGGACCAGGGCACCAGCCAAGTCCTTCCCAGGAGCCCCCAACAGCGGTTCGTGAGAAGGCTGGACGGCAGGGCCCGGAACTCAGGGCAGACAAGGAGGGGCCGCTGTCCCCTCCCATCCACAGACAGAGCCCCCAGGCTGAGCCCATCTTCCCCAGGTGGGAGCTGGGGACCCAGCAAGGCACATGGTGGATCCCTTTGTAGGCCTGGAAGAAGCAAGAAATGGAGGTGCTTGGGGGCCCCTATGGCTTCAGAGGGTTTGGTGGTTATAGTTCATCAGCCTTCAACTTGACCCCTGCCCACCCAGCCCCTGTCCAGGGACAGTGAAACTTCGTGTTTGCCAGTGCAGCACCATCTCTGTGGGCCTGGCCACAGCCATGCTATGACTGGTATGGTCCTGGCTACGGTCAGAAGGGATGTCCCAAAGGGCCTGGGTGTCTCCACGTTCCCAGGGGAGCTCTGCCAGCCCTCATGGGCACAAGCACCGCTTAAGGCTTACTACACATCGGCATGTACTGAGAGATTGGTGGACATCATGCCAGGCACCTGCCGAGAGCTACTGCTTATGTCACTGCCAGTTAAGCAGGGGAACCGTTTGGAAGCAATAAGCCACTGCTCTTGACCAGGATGTTACGGGGGAGCTCATGATGCCAACCTGTAGCCGAGCTCCAGAGCAGCTCTTCCCTGTGCGTGCGCTCTTCTATACCGGCTGAGCCGGCTGGGCGGCTCTGCATGCCTCGGTTTCTCACCGAGGCCCTCCCTCTCTGGAGGCTCCTCCTGGCACGGTAGGCCGGCACTTGCACCAGCATCTCCACACAGCCCTTCCTTGTTACAGTGTCTGTGCTTCATTGGGACTGCTGGCCGTACACGGTTCCAGCCTGTGGCATGTCCAGACAGGAGCGGCTGCTGGAGTGGAGTGCTGACAGGTGTGTTTGCTGTGCTGTGAGGCCGCCCAGGAGGACGGCAGGTCTGGCACACCGGGCTGCCACCCTGCTTGTCCTGCCTGGCTCTGGCTCTGCCCCTGCCCAGAAGCCGGTTCCCAAGCACTGACGCTGGGTGTGAGCCAGCCTGTGTACCCGACTCAGCAAAAACCTTCTAGGCCACTCCCGTGGCTCAGACAGCAACCCGGGACAGTGCTCGGTGTGCACATCCTTCCCCGGGGGAGGGGGGGCCTGCTCAGGCGTGCCGCGTGCTAACCAGCTGTGTGCAGTCTGCCCTGCCCTCCTGGGGTCTCTTGGGACAGGACTTTTCTCCTCTAGGCTGTTCTGGCTTTCCTCCATGGGGCTCCTAAGCCAGGTCTACCCGAAGGCTTCAGACTTCAGAGTCCCTGGGGCCTCACCTTCCTCCCTACTCGGCTGTGGGTCACTGAGTTAACCTGAGTTTGAGCTGAGGGGGTAAGAATGCCCCTAACAGAAGGCTCTTAATGGAAAAAGTTCAAAATAAGTTTTGGGACCGTATGTCATGATTGACAACAATGCCACATAGCCACTGCCACATATACTCCCAACATAGATATAGAAGAGAGAAGCTGGTGGGATACGTACTGGGCTGTTAATACACAGAAAAAGCTTGTATGTAGTGCTGGGGATCAATCCCAGGGCCTTATGCCTGCAAAGCTGTGCTCTACAACTGAGCTATACCCCCAGCCTCAAGTAGAAAATTTTGATAGGGAATAGGACCATATAAGAGACTCACTTTCCAAGTCAGTGTTTTATAAAACTAATTTTTTTACATTGTCCGTACATTCCTGCTGTAACAAGGGGAAGTTTAATTTTTTTTTTTCCTGATGCTGGGGATCAAATTTACGGCCTTGTACATGCTAGACAAGTGCACTTAATTTTTTTTTTTTTTAAAGAACTCATTTGGTTGAACCAACAGTTGAAACTACAAATGAGCTCTGTCAAGTTGTTTAGAAAGATCACAGTAGCCTCACCTTGCTGTTGACTTGGCCCTGAAACTGCTGAGCAGCCAGGAACAACCAGGGCCAGGTGGGTGTGACCATCCACGTGTGTTCTGGAATCTGGGTCCCTGTGGGTGTGTGGCAACCACAGACACTTCCCTGTCTGGGGCATTGGGCTCCTGGGTCTAGGAAGAATCAAGGGAAGATCACCGAGGACTGGGGTTGCGGGGGAATGGTCCTCTGCTTCTGGGGTCCCCTGTGAACTGCTCCCGACCTCAGGAAGGTCCTCTGACCTGGGTGAGGAGGCTGGAGCCACATGCTTGCTATAGGAGTCCTTAAGAATTCTGGAGTATGCCAGGCGTGGTGGCGCACACCTGTAATCCCAGCGGCTCGGGAGGCAGAGGCAGGAGGATCACAAGTTTGAGACCAGAGGCAGTCAGCGTAATTTAGCGAGACCCTGTCTCAAAAAGTAAAAAACAATGGGCTGAGGGTGCAGCTCAGTGGTCCAGCACTTGCAGAGCATGTAAGCTCGAGGCCCTGGGTTCAACCCCCAGTACCAGGGAAAAAAAAAAAAAAGAAAGAAAGAAAAAGAATTCCGGAGGTTGAATTGGGAGGAAGGGATGCCGCAGCCAGAAGAGCTTTGGGAGTCTTCTATGTATCTTCTCTGTGTGCTAAAAGGCACTGCAAACAAACACCAAGCAACAAAATCACAGTCCCGCATCTCCCACTCGAATGGCACATCCAGGATCAGGAGCTGGTGTTTCTGCCCTTGACACGGGGCCAAAGGGATCGCTACTGAAATTCTACCCTGCTGCCTTCTCCACTGGCAGAGCCCCTCCCCGATACCACTGCCCCTGGGGGGGCAGAAGCCTGGATTGGTACCTCCCAAACATGGGGCGGAACAGGGACCAGCATGAGCAGCGCTGGTGATCTGCAGCACAAGCGCCTCCTGCCCACTAGGTGGTGCTGTGTCTCAGCAGATGACAGGGCTCCGCCCTTCGCTTCTCGGGGTGGTAGTGACTTCCTTCAACCCTCCTTGATCTTCCTACGCCCACCCAGCCAGGGCACAGTGCTCAGCATCATTCCTGGGGGGCCCGCCACCACCTTCACGCCCCCACACGCTTGTCCTCCAGGGCTGGTGGGGTCCAGAACCCAAGCATCACTCCACCCTCAGCAGTTTGGCAAGTGCTGTAAACCTGGGCCATGGGCCTGCCTCTCAGGGCTACCCAGACACTTCCTGCAGGAGGCCCAGTGTTCCCCCCAGTGCTGAATGTGGACCCTCACGGTTCTCCACCTCCCTGGCCTCTGCTGGCCTGAGACCAAGACAGCGTCCTCCCTCCCTTGTCCTCCACGACCTCCCTTTCTTCCTCTCCTGCCCCTCCTCCCTCCTATCCCCAGTATGCTGGGCTCTCCAGGTTCCATCCTCTCTGTCCCACATACCCTCCACGGGCAATCACACGTGTCCCCGTGACTGCAGGGAGCACGAGTCTGCGCCTTCCAGACATAGCCTCCGCCCACCCCCTGAGCTGCACATGTGACTCTTGACCATTCTTCTTGGCACAGACACCCATGCTCTGAATACCCAGGCTGGGAGTCTTTCCCCGCCTAGAATCCTTCCCACCTGTGTTCTCCGCAGGTGCACAGAGCCCCGGGCTCAGACTGACTGCTTCAGCAGTGCAGGCACCGTCCGGTCCTTTGATTGCCCCGTTCAATGCTCCCTGCGTTTGCTTCATCCTCTACCTCATGTTTGAACCCTTGTCTTGGTCTGAGCCCATCAATTAATTCTTGTCTCAATTGCCATAAAGAACTCCTAACTGGGGCCGGGCGTGGTGGTGCACGCCTGTGATCCCAGCGGCTCTGGAGGCGGAGACGGGAGGATCGCAAGTTCGAGACCAGAGGCAGTCCGTGTAACTTAGTAAGACCCTGTCTCCAAAAAAAAAAAAAGTAAAAAAATGGGCTGGGGGTGCAGCTCAGTGGTCCAGCACTTGCAGAGCATGCAAGTGCAAGACCCTGGGTTCAACCTCCAGTACCGCAAAAAAACAAAAACCAAAAAACTCCTAACCGCAGCCCCTCATAGCTAGAGTGGCTTTTGAAGGCTTAAGGGGGCATCACATAGGAGGACCTAAAGTCTGTCAGTGGCTGCCTGCTGCCTTGAGGGTGAGTCCTGGCTCCCTTAGCATAATGATTGAGACCGCCATCCCTCCCCCAGCACCCTGCCCCCACTGACACCTTAACAGTCACAGTCAATAGCCTTGGGCCCTGGACTGGGGGGGAGGGGGTGTGCACTGCTTTCCGCCTCTGTGACTGTCTCCAGGACTCCAGCCCTAGACCCCCACCTCCCAGCCTGGGCCAGACCCTCCTCTCAGACATGGGCACTGGGGCTATGCTGCTCCCACACTGCATCCTGGGCCCTCTCCTGGCCAGATGCTGAGCTCCTTGAGCTTGAGACCATGGCTTCCTCTGTCCTCGTGTCTACAGGGCTGGCTGGGCCCCACCAGGCCCTCGGTGCATGCTGGCACATAGCAGTGGACCCGGTTCCAGGTCCAGGGGCCAGAGGTCTGCTGGAAAGGCATTGAATTCTATGAGCACTGTCTCCCGGTCCCCAGGGGTGGCCAGGCAGACTTGACAGCCAGGCAGGACTCAGCTTTGAACCAAAGGAAATCAATCCTTCTCTGGAAAGATCGCCCTGCTGAGAAAGGCCAGCCCCAGGTGTTGGGGGAGAGCTGCAGCTCCCGGAAGCAGGCCGGCAGGATGCCAGGCGCCTGCCTTTCTTCCCAAGCTCGCGTCCATCATCTCTCCTGGCTCTGAAGTGACACATGGCCATTGCAGCAAGCTGGGGAAATGGGGAAACAGCAGAAAAGCGTAAAGGACTGAATCCTACTACCTAGCCACAGGCGCTGTTTCCTTTCCTTCCATTTCCCAGAAGCCTTTTAAAAATAGGCATGTTTCAGGCAGGGTGGCACACACCTATAATCCCAGCAATTTGGGAGGCTGAGGCAGGAGGGTTGTGAGTTTGAGCCAGAGGAAATCTGCATAACTTAGTGAGATCCTTCAACTAGAGATGTCTTAAACTAGAAAATAAAAGAGGGGCTGAGGGTGCAGCTCAGTGGTGGAGCACTTGCTTGGCATTCATGAAGCTCTAGGTTCAACCCTCAGTGAGAAAATAGTAAAAACAAAAGCAGGCATGTTAACTGGTCATGGTGGTGCAGGCCTTTAATCCCAGCACTTGGGAGGCAGAAGCAGAAGGATCATGAGTTCGAGACCAGCCTGAGCTACATAGCCAGTTCCAGGCTAGGCTGGGCTGTGTCATGAGACCCTGTCACAAACAAGCAAAAAAAAAAAAAAAAAAAAAAAAAAGCATATATTTTTGTCACAAACTTGGGATCCTAAAGTATAATTTTAATACTCATTGTAATGTCCATTTTTTACTTACCATCGTTGTGTTATTGGTAGGTGCTGTCAAGTTGGTGTCAGACTCATAGCGACCCTATGTACAACAGACGAAAAACTATTGTCATGCCTTCTCTGCTATTCATAGGGTTTTCAATGGCTGATTGTTTTTTGGGTGTGGGTTGCCAGGTCCATCTCCCAAGCCTTATAGCACCTGGTGTTCCTAGGTGGTCTCCCATCCACGTTCTAACCAGGCCCGACCTGCTTAGCTGAGATCTGATGGGATCGGATGCCACAGTGGTACGGCTGCAGGCATGGTTGTTTTAGTGTGCTCCTAAACAATCATCAAGAAAAGATTTTACCAATTGCCATCTGACTGTGCCATGACTTATTGCCCAGTCTCATCCTGTTGGATCTTTGGTTCTCATTTCCGCTATTAATGATCATAACGGCAAGCATTCATTAAGCTCCTCCTCTGGGCCAGCTTCCTTGCCATGTAACATAAGGGTTACCCCAGTGTGTCCTCACCACAGCCCTGTGACATAGGTGCTGTGTCAGGTGTGACAAACATCAGCCACTGTTGCGTATAAATCCTCATCCCTTGTTTCAAGATAGACTGAGGGAGGCTTACAGGCCATCAGTGTTTTTTGTTGTGCTTTGTGGTAGTTGGGCAGTGAACCCAGGGCCTTGCACATGCCCTGCAAGTGCTCTACCACTTGGATGCACCTCCGGCTCATTCATTTATTTATTTATTTATTTTATTTATTTTTTTTCGGTAGTGGGGGGGTTGAACACAGGGCCTCGCGCTTGCATGCTCTGCAAGTGCTGGACCACTGAGCTGCACCCCCGGCCCATTTTTTTACTTTTTTTGAGACAGGGTCTCGCTAAATTACACAGACTGCCTGTGGTCTCGAACTTGCAGTCCTCCCACCTCCGCCTCCCAAGCCGCTGGTTTACAGGCGTGCGCCACCGCGCCCAGCTCATTTTTTTATTTTTTATTTTGAGTGAGGGTCTCACTAAGTTACTCAGGCTGCCTCTGGCCTCAAATTTGTGATCCTCCTGCCTCTACCTCCTGAGTCACTGGGGTCACAGACATGTGCCAACGAACCCACCTCCATATGCGTTTTTACATAGCTCAGTGTGTTACCTGAGGAACAAATGTGACTTAGTCACTTACCTGGTGTGACAAAGGGGGCAGAACAAGTCAGGGAGAGCTTTCTGCTGCCCCGTTGTTCTGGGCCCCTTGCCTGCTTGCACTTTTGAATGTGCCTGTTCTTTGAGAGCTTCAGGCTCTTTCTTTACTGCACTGGGGACAGGGCACTTAGTGAGTGCCAATCCCAGGCCCTCAGTGGCATCTTGTACCCAGTTGCGTGCAGAATTGTTCTTTGTTCTTTTTTGTTTTTGAGACCGAGCCTTGCTGTGCGGTGCAGGCTGGTCTGGGATTTGCGATCTTCCTGCCTCAGCCTCCTGACTGCTGGGACGACAGGCTTCTGCCACCACATGCAGCACCTGCAGAGTTGTTATTCTCATGCTGCACCTTGACTGAGCCCTTGTCCAGCATCCCAGGGCTGTGTGCGAGCCCCTGCTCGACATGGCCTTTGTCGCCAAGGAAGCTCCTGGTCCTTTCTCCTCCTGGCAGCCTCCTGAGGACACGCGCTAGACTTCCTCTGCCCTCTTACTGCCCCTGTGAGCTGTGTGTGGCCCAGTGGCTTCCCGGCCTGTGGCAGCTTCCATCTGGTCACACTTTCTCCAGGAGACTTTGTGGGAAGGGCCCGGCTGTGGGCTTTCTCGGAACCCTGCTGGCTTTGCCGAGGGGAAGCCAAGGCTGCTGGTTCAGGTCATGCTGCCAGAGAACCTCCTAAGTCTCTTGGTCTTGGGGCTACGCTGGGGACCTCGTTACAGTAGCTGTGGTCACAAAGCAAGACAGCAGGAACCAGGCCTTCTAGGAAGTCCCGCCCTTGCTTAGCACCTCTTGGGCGACCTGCCTCTGCTCCTTACCCAGCTTGACCTTCTGCAGGTAGGGGGCGGGGAGCATGGAAAGTTCTCTGGAATCTGCCCCTGCTGCCTTCCACCCTCTGTTCTTTTACTTCCTTCTTGATCCCCCTCCCACCCATCCCGAGCGCAGCTGGGGTCCCCCCCGCCCCTGCTGTGGCTCCTAGAACTCCACTCCATGTTGTCCTTCCTGGGGATGTTGTTACACTGTGTCAGCAGCCCCACTGGGGCCAGGGCTGCATTCCCCTCACACATTGCAGCTCTAGGCTTCAGGTCTAGAGCAGAGGTTTGCTGGATTCATGCATAGACGGAGCCCTGGGGACATAGAGGGGGCTCCAAGTGGCTCCTCCCTGCGTGCAGCAGCCTGGGGCTTCTGGGTCTCCCCTCCCGTGTGCGGCTTCCAGGCTTCTCCCAGAAGCCCCAGGTGATCACAGAGTCTGTGCGGAAATTGCAGCCAGGCCCAGGGAGAATTCCGGTTGTAGGACAGGAAGCTAATCTTTTTAAACTTTAATCAACACTTCCATGAGAATTACCTGTAACCTAATAAGAAAATTGAGCCAGAAGTCACCCTTGCATTGCATGAGACAGAAATCAGCCAGGATTTGGTGTCTAACTTGGGTCACTGAAAAATGCAGAGAACCCCAAGTGCGGGTGAGACATGTGCGGAGATGCAAGGCCAGCTGCTCCATCGGAGGTGGGAGGTGGGAGCAGATGCAAAGATGGTGGGTGTGGGCAGGGTGGAGCATGGAACCGGGTTCTGACTCCAGGAAGGGCTGCTGTGACCCTTCATCACCCAAGGTCATGGTTCTGTTTAGAACAGAGAGCAAACGTCCAAGAGGCCTCAAAGCCCCTTGTACAACTCTGGCCTCCCAACGCCACGATAAGAGGGTCCCTGCCATGGAGGGGCACCGAGGGGCCGCCCCGTGCAGTGGCTGAACAGTTCTACGCACGTTAGCTCCTCGCTGCTGTGCGCTCAGCAGGGCAGCCAGGTACACGAGCAGGAGCCGGAGCCCTCTGGGCGCACAGATCAGAGTGCGGGTGATTTGGGGGAGCCCACCTTCGAAGCCACAGAGAAAAGTGGCCTTTGTCCTGGGCCTTGTGGAGGCATGGACAGGTGTGTGCAGACAAGCCCCTGAGTCTGGCCCAGCCCCAGGTGGGCTTGAGGTTTCCAAGCCCTCATCCCCCAGAATCTGGTTGCTGGTGGAGTAGGAGTGACTGGAAAGGCAGATGGCTCTGTTGTTGTTGTTAGGTGCCATCGAATCATGTCTGACTCATAGAGACCCTCATAGGGTTTTCAATGGCTGACTGTTTTGGGATTGCCTTAGGAGTGGATTGCCAGGTCCTTCTCCCATTTTTTCGGTGCTGGGAATTGAACTTGGGACCTCAGAGACTGCAGCACAGCACTGTATGAACTGAGCTAAATCCCAGCCCAGGTGGCTCTGGGTGGGGTTTATTCTGACGCCCACCAGGGGCCACACTGGCCTCAAGGGGAAGAGTAGTCGGTGCGATTGTGGTCCACAGAGTGAGCACAGGAGAAAGGTCCAGGGCAGCGATTAGGGCAGGGCACACAGATGTCAGGACATTTGGGGCTGTTCTTGTGGCAGTGGTGAAGAGGCAGTGGTAGGATTTGAGGCCACAGGGCAAGCGGGCAGTGGTAGGCGGCGTAGCATCCATCTGAGCAACTGCGTGGCCAGGCAGCAGAGGGGAGTGAGTTCTGAATAGGTGTCTGGGGTGTGGGCAGGATAGAGCAGGGAATCAGTGACGTCACCCCATCCCCTTGCAAAGGCGGAGTGTGGGGAGCGCATGGCCTGTGATCTTTGTGCCCAGGATGGCCGGAGGGCAGGAGAGGTCAGGAAGGCCGCTGGTCAGGGGGGAGCTTTCCCCTGAACGGTTTCTTCAGAACCGCGGCTGGGCATAGGGAGGACGGGTGTTTCTAGAGCCTTGGCCAAGAAGGGGTGAGAGCTCAGGTGGTGGAGGTCCAGGGACAGCCCGTAGCTTGGAGTTCTCAGAGTGTGGTCCACAGAATACCTGAGTCTCCATACCCCCAAGCCCTGCCGCACTCCCACTGAACCGTGGTGCCTGAAATCTGCATTTTAAACAAAGCCAGTTATGGTGGTGCATGCCTCGAATCCCAGCAACTCCAGAGGCTGAGGCAGGAGGGTCACAAGTTTAAGGCCAGAGGCAGCCTATGTAACTTAGCAAGACCTTGTCTCAAAATAAAAAATGGATGGAGGGTGCTGCCCAATGGTAGAGCACTTGCAAAGTATGTGGGAGGTCCTAGGTTCAATCCACAAGTAGTAGGAAAAATAAAAATAAAGCAGACTCTCAGGCCCTGCCCCAGCCCCACACAGTTATAATGTCTGCCAGCTGAGCCTGAAAACCCACATTTTAAGCAAAGCTGGACAAGGTGGTGCAACTTGTAGTCCCCGCTACTTAGAAAGCTGGGGTGGGAGGATCGCCTGGGCTCAGGAGATCCAGGCCAGTCTGGGCAGCATAGTGAGACACTGTCTTGAAAAATAAAAATAAAGGCTGGACGTGGTGGTGTATGTCTGTAATTCCAGCGGCTCAGAAGGTAGAGGCAGGAGGATTGCAAGTTCAAGGCCAGAGGCATCCTGTCTAACTTAGCAAGACCCTGTCTCAAGATTAAAAAAAGGGAGGGAGGCTGAAGGTGTAGCTCAGTGGTAGAGCACTTGCAAAATATGCAGAAGGCCCTGGATTCAACCCTCCAGTATAAATAAATAAATAAATAAATCCAAACAAAAAATAAAAAGATTTTTTTAAAGCACAAATGAAAGCTGGACACTGTGGCACACAACTGTAATCCTAGGCATTCAGGAGGCTGAAGCAGGAGGATTCTGAGTTTGAGGCCAGAAGCTGCCTGTGTAACTTTGTGAGATTCTGTCTCAAAATAAAAAAAATATTTATAAAGGGGCTGAGAGTTCAGCTCAGTGATGGAGTGTCCTGTCCTCAGTCCCTTGGTACTTAAAAAAAAAGAAGAAAAAAAAAAAAGCAAGCCCCCAAAATGGTTCTTATGCCCAGAATCTAAAACTTGAGAATATGCCAGGACTTCGGGTGATGGCCTACTCATCCCTAACCCTGAAGGGCCGGGCCCACGACACCTCCCACGTTCTGTTCCTTTGTGCTGGCACAGTCAGGTTCTCTGGTCAAGGAGAGCTTATGTTTTGAGGAGACAAAGAATTTGAATGAGAATTTGGGGCTCCCCTGGGAAAACAAACCACAGAGGTGGTGTGTGTGCATCAGGCACGGCGGGATGGGAGGGTGGGCATGGGTGAGGGGGATTTACTGGGTGCAGACGAATTAGAGCATGGCAGGTAGGGCTCCAACTTGTGACCTCACAGATGTCACTTAAGGTTCTCTGTGCTGGATGTTATTCTGTGGCCAGTTGTATCAGTGAGAAAGGTGCTGTTCGTCACGATGAGTGAACTAATCTGGAGGTGCAGGGGCTTCCCGTGGGATACACAGGTAGTAAGGGTCAGCCGGGCCTACGGCCCAGGTGCTAGTTCTTGATACTGGGGTGCACCAAGGGAGCCCACGTCAGGGAAGTCATCTGCCTCCTGAGTCCTCATTGGCCAATCCAGGAGGCCCCAGGCCTTTGCTGGGTGCCCATGTGTAATGGCAGTCCCTCCTCCCATGGCTTCATATGCTCATGATGGTGGTTGTCAGCCTGGAGCCCAGTGGGTGCCACTGAGCCTTCTGTTGCTCTAGCTACTGAGACCTTGGTGAATCAGCGGCCGCTGTTCCCATAGCAACCCCTGGGTAAAAAACATCCCCTGGGAGCGTGGGGCACCAGAGCCAAGACGGATAGAAGGCCCAGCTCCAAGCCCTGGGCTGCTAAACAGCGCATGGTGCCCAGTGGGCATTGACTCGCCTGGGAGGAGGCCCAGTCCAGGGTGGCACCCGAGCCTCCTTCCCCCAGGAAGCTCTTCCCTTTGGAGGACCTTCTTGGACCTGTGTTTCCAGGCAGCGCTTCCCCAGGGCTAGTAGCTCAGGTGTGGCAGCGTTGGGTAGCAAGGTAGCAACCACTCGTTGGTGTTCAAGCAAGACAGTGAGCTCCTGGGGAGAGGAGGTCCTATGGCCAAAACACATGTGGTCAAGGCAGGGGCTGGGCACCGTGGGGAACTCACTGGACACTGAGGAGCATGTGGTGGCCTCCTCCAGCTTGTGCTGCCGGGGGCTGCCCTGGGCCTCGAGGATGGGCCCTGGGCTTAGCAGGCACGTTCCCTGGGTGATTTGGAGGCACTTAGCCAAAGTCGGTTCCCTGCACTGATGGTGACTTGCAAAGGAGGGTCCTTCCATCAGCTGTGGGAATCTGGAGTCTCTGGGGCCTTATAAAGGGTTGTATTTTCCAGCTTTCAGGTCCCTGTTGTGGACCCTTGCTGGGCGAGTACACCGCCCCTTCGGAGCACAGAAGTCCGTGAGGTACCTGACCCCAGACTGTCTGACACTGGAATAGTCCTGGGGAGTTTCAGTGGCCTTCAGAAATGGCAGAGCAGAAGCCGGGCACGGTGGCACATGCCTGTCATCCCAGCGGCTTGGGAGGCGGAGGCAGGAGGATCATAAGTTTGAGACCAGAAGCAGTCTGCGTAACTTAGCAAGACCCTGTCTCAAACAGTAAAAAAAAAATAGGCTGGGGGTGCAGCTCTGTGGGCCAGCACTTGCAAAGCATGCAAGCACGAGGCCCTGGGTTCAACCCCCAGTACCGCAAAAAAAAAAAAAAAAAGAAAGAAAAGAAAAAGGAAAGAAAGAAAGAAAAAGAAAAATGGCACAGCAGAGACTCCCTGTCCCCAGTAGTCATGGTCGCCGTGAGGCTTGGGCTTGGAGGAGCCTCTGGCTCTGAATCGGGTAATGTGGACGTCCACATGTGGCTGAGGCTACTCCTGTGAGTCCCTCCCTTTCCTCCAGTACTATCTTCCCTTTGGAGGACCCAGCTGGCCCGTGAGGCCTTGGAGGACTGCCGCTTTGGGGAGTGGAGCGACTCCTTTGGTACCCTCATCAGTTTTTGAGATAAGTTTGCCCTTGGGATGGCTTTCTCTCTTCCTGGCCACCTTGGTCTTCCGGCTCTGAATTGGGCTTTGCCTGGAGCTGGGGCAGAGGAGTCAGCCTGTCCCTCCTGCACCCCGGCACTGTGGGAAGATGAAGCCAGGAGCCACCCCAAAAGGACAGAGCTCTCCTGGGAGGACTGTGTGCTGCAGACCGGCATCAGGAGGGTCTAGAGGGACCTAGGGAGGAGAAGGCCGGGCCTGAAGATAGAGCCGCAGGCCTGCGCCTGCCACATTCCACCCGCGTGGGCTGCCATGCCCTGTGCCCTGTGCCTAGCATGAACATCAGGTCAGCGTAGCGCTGAACCCCTGGGGTTCCCTGGGAAGGGCAGGCGCTCCTGGATTTCCCTGGCCTGGCTGTGGAGCACCCTCACTTCGCACACTGGCCTTCGGGATTGCGGCAGCTCCACGCCCCTCTGCTGTGCTCTCTTCATCCCCTGTCCCGGCCCCAACCTGGCCAGTGGGAACACGGTCTCACAGCGCAGAGGCGCGTGGAGCTCCTGGTCTGTCGTGGAAAGACCCCCGAAGGACTTCAGAGCCTTGAATGGCAAGAGTGAAGCTGGGCGTGGTGGCCACATCTGTAAGCCCAGAGCTCCGGAGCCTGAGGCAGGGGGATGACGAGTTCCAGGCCACCCTAGGCTACACAGGGAGACCCTGTCTCACAAAACAACAGACAAGGTAGCAAGAGCCGTCCTGGGCAGACTGGGAACTTTCTCCACCCCACCCCGCCCCGAGCCGGTTCCCTCCGATTGCGAATGCTGGCGTGTGCAGGGCCTGGCTCCAGCGCCACTGGTGTGCAACAGCCCAGTGAGCCCATTGTCTGCCCCCCGCCCCCTCGGGGCCGGCTTCCCTTTCTCTGTGCTCTTGCATACTTGTCATTCTTCTCTCCCCAGTCACTTCACTGGCTTCATCAGAGGGCCAAAGCTGGTGCTGGGTGTGGGATGCCAGGGCCAGCCGGGTGCCCTGCCCTGGTCCAGGGATCAGAGCCCTCGCCAGCGCCTCAGCCCTGCTTCCTGGCGGCCAGGCCACAGGGCTGGGGGCAGGGGCAGGGTTCCTCCCAGGTTGGCGTTGGGGTTCCATGTTGAATTTCTCTAAGACATCCCTGGGCTACTGTGGTGATGTTTTTCAATCCCGGATCTTGGTTCCGTTCTGATAGTGACAGATGGGTCCAGTCTCTGC